>VCJJ01001060.1:0-14453 GCA_024139415.1 Backusella tarrabulga
GAATATGACAAGTCTTATATATGTGATGACAATAAGAATATAAAGATATCTTCACAACAAACAGTTAATGTTTTGCCGAAAAGCCAAAAAGATTTTTCTTGAAAGCAAGCTCCATCTCCTAATGCTGGAGCAACCCAAGATCTATATCGATTACAAGCACTTTGTTTCCCACAATTGAAATATCCTCAACTTTGGCTTAGCAGAAAGTGGATATAAAAGATACCCTTGTTAGAACAGCTAATGTATTTTCGGGACGGATGCGTCGCAATATTCAAGTAAAGTTGTAAATGGCTATCGCGTTACTCATCAAGAAAAAAGAAAAGTCCATCAAAGATATCCTTAGTGAAATGTGCTGTGTTGGATATTATTACAGAAAGCATCACTACTAATTCTTGAAGTTTTGAAAGTGAGTTTGTTTAATTATAACTCTTTCAAAGATAGGACTCTAATATCTAAATATGAAATAGAGAAAGAAGAAAAAATTCTTAGAAAAGCTTAGGTGTTTTTTTATAAGGTGATCATCCAGTTTTCTTGATCCTGAAACTGGAAAAAAAGCGAAACAGAAAGGATTTTGTTTTCTCTCAACAAAGACTAACATGACATGGAATGATAACATCAACTCCTGAATCAATATACTACTTTTCTTAACTTTCCATTATATTATTAAGAGAAGCTAGTACATTAATATTCATGCATTTTACTGACATGTGCATTACAAAGATTCACAAAAACGTTACTTATCAACTTCAAATGTGATTGGCTAGATATCAGAGTGATTTATTACAACATTTCGGCTGGGTTCCTGTTTTTTTTATTGAAATGAAAAATAAAATGCAAAGCGTTTCATTTATGTATTCTTTGCAGAAGAAGCATGCCTTTTTGAAGCTTCAAATAAACAATGATCATCAAAAGCGGTTTTTGATTTCGTCAAAAAAAAAGATCTTTCTAAAAATTTTTTTTTTGTTGCTACACAACAAAAAAGGCGGTAAAAGGCTGAGTTCAGGGCCGAACATTTTCCAGCTGTGAGGGAAATTATATTACCCATGTTTTTTGTTTACTGGTAAAATGAAATCAATACGATATATGCACAACCACTCTGTTGTTCACATTCTCGCTGTAATTAAAGAAAAAACGTTTTAAGGGTTGTTGAAAGTAGAGGAAGCCACATGTGCTGAATGTGCAGTGCTCATTTCAGTTTGTTATTTAAGTGAAGAGATCTCAGGTGATCGCTCGGTTGCACATATTGAAAATAAGCTGACTATTTATTTTTGGTTCCAAAACGTATTCGGCTAAATGTACGTTTCCGTTTTGCTTTATTTTTTATATATCATTCCTCTTCTTCAAGCTTTATTGTTGTATGTAGTGGTGATCAAGTAAAGTGCAAAGGAAAAAGGAAAACAAAGAACAAAACACATCTCAAAAAAGAAAAACATGGTGCAATATATAAGATTTAGGAAAGTTCCATGTTGTGTGAAAAATCGGGAAAATTCTCATGAGAAACCATTGGTTTAAACGATCAGACCTTCTGATTAAATGAGATGAACCAATCAAAAAAAGGATACTTATCAAGAGTATATAAACAAAGCACGAAAACAAAAATCATTTATCAATTCCCCTTTTCCTAAAACACCCTTTGATAACACTAGTTTTTCTATCTAACAAAGCCCTTATCTTTATTATTACAAAATGCAAATCTTTCATGCAAAATCATCCTCGAAAAAACGCGGGGTAAATGTCTTGAACAAATTACCAAATGAAGTCATCGCTTCCATTCTTACACACTTGTCGATCCCTGATCTTTTGTCTATTTTACGCTTGCCCTGGTCTCGTATTCACACCCTTGCTAAAGAAGTACTTGTTACTAAGATGGTCGACACCGACAACTGCCGTCTTCGTCTTTACTTTGATCAGGAATCTCACTGGCGCTTCACTGTTGACATGAAGCTATTGCAGGCAACAGAACGTCGACTCGCCTTCGTCCCTGTAAACCCCAGCGACTTGAATATGTACATGTATCATTCAAAGGTTCTTCGCCGCCCCAACCTTTACAAGGTGTGCTTGATAGGAACTGATTTCGCTATTGACAATGACGACCAGCAATTCTTGGTGGACAACTTACTTGGCAACAAACAACCAAGTCTTGACATTAAAGACTATGGTATCTACCAAAAGAACCACCAAATCAACAAACTTCACAATATTCTAATGGCCTATCGTATTGAAAAAGTACCAGAGACTAGAGTCAAGGCCAGATCTGGTGAGAGAGTATTCCGCCCCTTGGG
Organism: Backusella tarrabulga; assembly: GCA_024139415.1. NCBI lineage: Eukaryota > Fungi > Mucoromycota > Mucoromycetes > Mucorales > Backusellaceae > Backusella > Backusella tarrabulga. The sequence continues at coordinate 2,283 of VCJJ01001060.1, forward strand.
ATTTGAGTGTTCGTTTGATTTCCTATGTCAAACCAAAAATACAATGCAGCGTGTCTTTGATTCCCTCCATGCCAAGCCTACCAAGCGACAGATCGACCATCGCACAGTGACACGTACATCCAAGTTGCCCTTGGGTGCTCCTCATGATAATGTTGCTGAAGCAAGTAGCTTGCCTCCTGCCAGTCGTTTAAGTGGAAAGTTTATGAAGATTAACTTGACTCCTGTTCTCACTACCGCTCATTAAATACCCACCCACTCCTTTTTCTATACAATCTATTGCATTTTATATACATATTTTCATCCTAATCTCTAATAATCATTACTCTTCTGTACATATATAATAATAAGAAAGTCATTCTCAATAAATATGCTTTTACAATAAATGTATGTATACATGTGTGTCCATTTCTATGTGATTTTATTGGCTGGAATATATTCGGCACTTTAAATTCGTGCAACAGTTCAAGGCACACAAAAAAGTAATTGCTGTAACCAAATATAACAAACCACTTTCAAATGGAAAAAGTTTTCTCATCATCAGTTTTTTTTATTTGTTTCTTCCAACTCACCACCACTTTTTTTTCACCAAGAGAAAAAAAAACCTCACTTTCTCCTTCCCCCTTGCCATTCTTTTTAAGTTGAAATGAGTTACAATTCAAGATATACAGTAAGCAGAGACAGACTCGCTGATCTCAGAGTAAGGCTCCTTTTTTTCCATTTTTTTTATTAAAGAACAGTAATAATAATTTTTATGTTTAGGGTGCTTCAGACAGGTTCGAGATAGAATAGAAAAATATTCCAAAATATAAAATTAATAAATAAATAAATAAAAATAGCACAGAAGCATTTGGACCCTCGAGACCACCAGGAGGTCGTAACCAAACACCCACCCCAACACGAGAATCATACGAGTTGCAACAAGTCAACGTCCCTGAGCATAACATTGCCCCATCTGCCGTCACAGATATCACCACCATGGACGGTTATTTGGCTGAGGTAATGTATTATATTGTTTTCTTAGGGGAACCTTCTTCTTTTTAACCAGCTCAAATATTCTAGGTCGATGATCTCAGCTCAGCTATCCGCAAAATTCATCTCAATATTGATCGTATCAGTGGTCTTCACGACAGTTCCTTATCCAGCACCAACGAGCACCAATGGAAGCAATCATCTCACGAGTTGAAACAGTATGAGGATCAAACATCCACCATGAATAAAAATGTGAAGAATAGAATCAAGGCTTTGGAAGCTAGTAACGCTAAACATAAAAAGAATTCTGATTTGAATATTCGCAAAGTTCAGGTAAAAGTGGTTTATCTTGAATGTAGCCCTCTCTCTTATCGTTCTTCTTAAAAAGGTTGCCCGCATTAAAAAAGATTTCATTGCCTGTATCCAACGTTACAAAGATGTAGAAGGTTCATTTAACCAAAGATATCGTCAACGTGTTGCTAGACAAGTCAGAATCGGTAAGATTCCCAAAAATAGAAAATCCCTTTGGTTCCGTTATTTATACATAACCTCTATGTAGTTAAACAAGACGTAACCGATGAAGAAATCGATGAAATCATTGAATCAGACCAACAAAACCAAATCTTTGCAAACAGTGTACGTATTCTCTGTGTGTGTATAAATTGGAAACAAAAAACGTGCTAAACCTGGTTTCTTATAGTTAAGTCGTACTGGACAGGCACGTGCTGTGCTTTCTGAAGTTCAAACAAGACATGACGATATTAAGCGCATTCAAAAGACTATCCTTGTAAGTGAAAGGTCTACTTTTTGTAATGATGAGCGACTTATATCTTTTTTTTTGTATTTAGGAATTGGCCCAACTGTTTGAAGATATGCAAATGATGGTTGAGGAACAAGGACAGGTCTTTGATCAAGTGGAACAACATGCAGCTAATATTGAGCAGGATGTTGAAAAAGGAAATGATCATATTAGTAGAGCTGTTGTCATTGCTAGATCTACTAGAGCTGTAAGTGTTTAACATTTTCTTTTTTTTACGCTTCCTTGAATTTAAACTTTCCATAAAAATAGAAAAAATGGTGTTGTTTCTTCATCGCTATCGCTATTGCTGTTATGATTGCTATTCTTGTTTGGTGGTTCGCCTTTGGACATCCGGTAAGTATAAGATGATGATGCGTCTATTTCTTTTTATACATATATTTATTGTTTCTTTTATTATTATTAGGGTGTCAATACTAGCGGTAGTGGTAATAAATAAAAACAGAATGAATAAGTGTATCATATCCCAAACATTCACTCCCACCATATGCATATACTGTACCTTTCTGTCTCTCTTTATTTTCGCTCGTCTTTTCTTTTTTTATAAAAAAAAAAAGAATATAAATGTACCAGGGTTTAATACAATTTACTTACTTATTACTTACTATTATTCTTATTACTCTTTTTCTTCTCTTTCATTATGGAGTTATGTTTTCTTAAAATAAAATCAATCTTTTGTTTTTGACATTTGAAAATCATTTTACAGAAAGACTAGCCATTTTAGGAATGAAATGCCTGATGCATGGAATTCGTTTCTAAAGGAGTACAAGTTGGCTCCGCTCGCGCACTAGAAAACTCCATGTTGAAGGATGGTACTAAAATAAAATAAAAAAATGAACACTGAAATATTGAACATAGACCAGCTTTTATTAAATGCTCATTCATTAAATGGTAACGTATTTTTGCATAATCCCAAAAAGTCGTCATCTGCATAATGTAGTATGACGATTCAATATATCTAAAAACAAGTTGAATCATCATTTGATAACTTGGTTAAACAGGTTGACCACTGTATAGATAGCTTTTTTTTTATAGTAGATTAAAGATATGTAATACTTGAGGTTATGTTGCATTACATTATATATTTTTTCTAGCTCATTTCCTTAAGTAGCACATTTTACCTAGATTAACAAGTTCACATCTATTGAATGCAACAAGTCGCTCAGCAACATATATTTTTATTTTGTCTCGATTGATTTCCTGATTCCAAAAGATAAAGCTACTAATATTGCTCTATCAAGGACAGTCTTATTATTCTTTCCCCTCATTTCAGTGGTATTCACTTGAATGCCTTTATGTAGGGTTCTATTTTGTGTGTCTGAATGACGTGTCCACTTCAATATGTATTATTCAGATGATAGCTTCACAATACCAATCATACACAACTTACATAAAAAAACGAGTGTGTGAGAGAGTGAGAAGAAAAAAGGAACACATTATTTTTTTTTGTTTCCAAAAGTATCTCGAAGCCATTGATGAATGATTTCTCAAATGATTGAACCAACATATATTTTTTATCAAACAGATGCTTTTTATATCAAAAAGTATATTTCATATTTCTGTTTTGGTGGCAACGGAAATAACTAAAAAAGCGAATCTAAAAGATTACTTAAATCTCTTGAGTCACCTCACCAAAGCTCCTTTCTTTGTAAAACATTAAAAAGAATGGCTTTTGCCACTTTAATTCCGATTTTTTGCATCTAGAAACCATTTTGGATGCGCACATAAATATATTTGCCTTCTTCTTAGTATTTTATAATACTTCTTGGTGACAAAGTGACATTAGTAAATGCCACAAAAAAAAGGGGTCGAAACGCTTTTTAGGATTCACACGTGTCACTTTATTGGGTGCGTTATTTGAACCATCGAAGATAAAATATCTTTTTTAAGCAATAATAAGCACATTCTTTTCAAAACATTTCTTTTGTCGAAATAAACAAAATATATCGACGGTTGATAAATATAAAAAAAAAAGTTGAGAATTAATAAAAACTCCCAGGGCATCATGGTTTTTTTTTACATTCACGTACTAAATGGGAAAATGTTTTTCTTTTATTTCGGGGATTAGGTTAAATGAGCATTTTATAAAAATAGAAAAAATGTAGTACATATCAAAAGGTAAAATCTTACTGTTTTATGCATTTGCAATCTAACTTTAAGTTCCATTGGGTTTGATATTCAATACGAGTAAAAGCTTAAGTGGTTTATTGCCTAACATATGAAAGTCCCTTTAATATAGGAATGATGTTTTATATATATGTCTCCTTGTTGTTGTCTCCATTGACAAGAGATAGTATATGATTTCCGTTATTTTCAGTTTGAATTTTACAGTAATTTGGTGCTTTTATTTCTTGGGATTTTTTTTTATTAAAATGAAAACAAGGTTAGATGCTACAATGTGTTTTTTGTTTTTTTATCCATCGTTATTTTAGAATGTTAATAAAATAAAAAAAAATAGAAACAAAAGATAGACAAACTCAAACACACACTAAGGATAAAATACCATACTCTTTTAGTACATTCATCTTTTTTTTAATAATACGGGAAAGAGGTTTGTAGATAGTTACTTGACTCCCTTTTTTATTACCATTTGATGTCATTTATTTATTGTTATTAAATGACAAAAAAAGAAAAAACATATTTTTTTATTTTATTTTTTTAATTAATGCCTTAAATCAAAATGGTTTGTTGGAAAATGGGTGATCATCCCCATTGTCATTTTTTTAAAAGATCGTTTATATTCCGTTTTCAATCTAATTTTTTAAGTCTCAGAATCTGATTTAAACCATTTTATTTTTATTTTCTATTTTATAGAATGCGCAAGTGGACCCTTAATGTGAAGAATAGAAAGTGTCATTTTAGAGATAAAAAAAAGCACGATATAAAAAACAAAAAAACGTGGAATTCTAACAACAAAATGATTGAATATACATAAACAATGATGTATATAATAAAAAATCATACTAAAGAGATGGCTTTATGTTTCTCTGTTGCAAAAATTCCCGCGAAAAGGGAAAGAAACAGGAAGTGACCTGTCATTTTTGGTGTTTTCCTGTTGATCTACTTCCTTTTTAGGAAGTCGAGTAATACAAAACAAGTGGAGAAAAAAAACAGATCTTCTGTTCAGAGGTATCTGATCCAGAACTTTATATATAGCCAACCCCCTGAATGTAATGTCGCACCGATATTTTTATTTTTAAAAACAACAAAAAAAAGTTTATTATTATAATCTCAAGTTAAACAAACACTATTAGGCTTTGTTCAACTTTTTTTTTTCTTTTCTTTCTTTTATTATCATCTTTTTCTTATTTATCTGTAATTGTTAATCCTCATTCCTCTCTTTTCTGTCTCTTTACTTCTTTCCTTATAATCATTATATAGATCATGACCGATTTTGAAAACTTAGGCTCCTCTTCAGATTCCACAACAAAAGACAAAGTTTCCGTCGCATCCGAAACAAATAATGACTCCAATCCTGATGGTTTCGCGAACGGTTCCTCTTCCAACGACAAAGGGGATCCAAGCACTAAAGCTGACTCAACATCAGCAAGCGAGGATACATCAAGTAAAGCAGCAGCTACTACCAAAGCCGCCGATCCTACCACCACGGCCGCTGCTGCCAAACCTACCACAACACAGGCTGCAGCTCCCACCACCACTGCTGCCCCTGCCCCAACAACCACAAAAGCCGACCCAAAAGTCACATCGAATACACAGGAACCATCTACAACCGATGATAGCGACTTGATCAGCTCTTCCGCCACTGATTCCTTCCTTTCACTCACTTCTCTCAGCTCATCAACTTCACCTAGTGCCTCCGCTAGTGCTCTTCCATCAAGCGGTGGTTCTAGTAATGCAGGTGTCATTGGTGGTGTTGTTGGTGGTATCATTGGTGCTGTTGTCATTGGTGCCATTGCCTTTTTTGTTGTACGTCGTAATCGCCGTAGAAATAAGGAATCTCGTACTAGTCGCGCCATGGATGAATTGTTTTCTCCTCCAACTGGAAATAACAATAACAACAACAATAATAATGGAGCTCCTGTTAACAATTATAACGATAACGCTCATAATAATATGGAACAGGGTGAACATTGGGGACCTCATCCATCCGAAGCCAACTTTACTGTCGGTGTGTCATCTGAACACACAGCCCCTGTGACAGGTTACGCTAATGAGGGTCTTGCCTCACCTCAGGCTGCTTATGTACCTGGCTTAGCCCAATCTGCACAGTACTACGATGATGGAAGTGGCTATGCTCATGGTTCACCTATGATGGGACATGAGCAGCAGCACCATACTGGTGAGATGTTGGCAGCTGGTGCTGTTGGTGGTATGGCTGGTGCTGCAGCCATGGGTGCTTATAATCAGCATGAACAGTATCAAGACCAGCAGTATCACGATCCTCATCAGCAACAATACGTTGATCCTAATCAACAGTTCCATGATCCTCATCAACAACAGTATTATGATCCTAATCAACCACAGCAAATGTACCATGATCCTAATCAGCCACAGATGTATCACGATCCTAACCAGCCACAGCAAATGTACCATGATCCAGGCCAAGCACAGATGTACCACGATCAACAAGGTTATCACAGCCCTCAACCAGTTTACCAGGATACTCATCAGCAAAGTCTTCAACAGGTTTATCATGATACCCAGCAACAAGCCTATCAAAGTCCTCAGCCAGTATACCAGGACATCCACCAACAGAGTCCACAGCAGGCTTACCATGACCTCAATCAACAGGCCTATCATGATCCTAACCAACAAGGTTTGCATAGCCCTCAGCAATTATATCATGATCCCATGCAACAGCAAGGTTATACCGATCCTCATCAACAAGCGTATCATGATCCCATGCAACAAAACACAGGAGCTCTCCCAAGCCCTCAACAACAGCAGCAAATATATCAGGAACAAACCCAGCAGCATCAGGTCTACCATGAACCACAGGCCCATCAGGAACAGGTCCATCATGAACAGGTCTATCATGAACAGCCTCAATTCCACGATCAGCATCAGCAGCAAGCTTTTCGCCTTTCATTAGGATTAGATAGACAAACCGATTTATCTCCCTCAAAATAATTAAAAATATATATAGTGCCTGGTAGTACTTCTTTACATCATTAATAAGAGATATATAGAAAACAATTTATAGAAAAAGAAAACATATTTTGTAACACTATTTTTTTTTATTTTTATTACATATCATATATATATATATCCCTTCTGGAATGGGATGCAGTTTCCTCTTCTTTTTTTTTTATAATAAATCTTGTGGATCAGGACGTGTAACAATGAAACTTGTAGCTGTTCTATTCATTGCCTTTAAAAATTGGTTATGGCATGAACCTTGATTATGAACTATATAAATGTGTGTTAGTTTGATAATATCTATTATATTCACTATTGTCTCTTACCAAATGAAGTTGTGGGTTCACAATAACACTTTCCATGCACAAGCCAGTCTTCTTGAATGGGGCAGTGTTCAAAAAAGTCATGTTTGTAACCGATATCGTAGAACCAGTGTACTTCATCTCGTTTTAACATGAGTGAGACGGCAATTGAATGAACAGGTGCATCACCCCATCTATGTAAATGTTTGTTGAGCACGTTTTTTTTATTGGTCATTTTTTATTTATTTTTACCTTTCGTAAAAGAAGCCACCTGCACGATCCAAATAATTAAAGTATGCTTGATAAGCCTCCGATCTCATAAATTTTACAGATGCAATCTAAACAAAAACAAAAAAAAAATGTTACAACTTATACCCTTATCATACTCTCTTTTATGATACAAACCTCAAAATTACTCCAGAAATGACACAGGTTATAATTCCATCCCTTATCGTCACTCACAAACTCCAATAAGCTATCTGGCTTTGTTCTAGGATAAATATACTGTGGGTGTTCTCTAGCGAATTGGATGGTGGTATCCCATAACGTGGGAATGGTGGCTCGGTATTCTTGTAAGGATATGGTAAACCCATATTTTAAATCACGTTCCTGCATCAATCGAAACGGGTCGTATTCCATATCGCAGCTAAATTTGACACCGGGTTCCACACGCCTATATTCTTTAAATTTAGACAACACACGTCTCCTACATATTTTAATTAATTTACCAATAATAGTCAAGATCGTCCAATAAAGGATGAAGCATAAAAAAACCAGATTGATAACGGCACATGTGTCGATAACTTTCACTGCCACCATATACAATCCCTTCCTTTTGCATCTGTCGACGTGTAGCTGCTGCATAGTCTTGATCAATCCAGTCAGGATAGCTCCAATGCTCTTCTGGTATCAGACCATAGCGTACCTCTGCATTTGTCATGGACGCGGTGAGATTTTTGAATTCGTCTGTGAAGGGTTCTTCGTTTAAGAAAATCCAAGGGTAATTGAATCTGTGATTGAATCGCTTTTCGAGATAGCTCATGCTGGAGCGAAGCTGATAGAGCTCACTGTTTCGGACTAGCACCACAAAGGCGGCCTTGACACGGTTCATTGAGGTCAATCGGCTGTATTCAAGGTCATCATAGGAGATGATGTTAATTTCTTCATCTTCATCTTGTTCTTCTTGCTGTTGTATATTATACATGGATCGAATCTGTTCATCTTCTTGTAGCATGGCTTTCTTGTCCTCATCATCTAGGAGTAGATAACCTACAGAATTTTCACCAAACTTTTTTGCTTTTTCTTTTAATAAATCCAAACATTCCTGTGATGTTTCGCAACCAATGGAGTAATTTTCGTCATGTAACGTTGATCTTAGTGTCAGAATAAGAATACATAGTGTTGCCAATAGTAATAGTAGTTTTAGATTTCCTCTTCTTTTATTAAATGCCATGATACAATAATTAAAAATAAAATAAAATGAAAATGATTAAAAGAAGAAAAAAAAAAGAGAGACACACAAAGTATAGAGAAGAAGAGGAAAGATAAAAGGGAAGAGGAAATGTTATTCATTCCTCTTTTTTAATAAACTTTTTTTTGTAAAGAATGTTTGCTAAATTAAGATGCTTTTAACTTAACATCTTTTATGGATAAATTTTTTGTAATCAAATAGGAACCTGCTTCTTTCAAAAGTTTTGGTTCGGTTAACATAAGTAACGAGAAAGTACATCCTTTGTCATTGAAATCTATTAAAAAAAATCAGTAAACTCCACCTTTGATAATGTATATATATCTTTCATACCATGGTTATACTCAATATCACAACTACATTTCTTTAGCAATCCATCGTTATAAGGACAATGGGTAGCAACAGAATGACTGTAACCAATATCATTAAAGAAATGAATTTCATCTCGTTTCAAAAACAAGGCAGCAGCAATTGTGTGTACGGGAGCATCGCCCCATCTAGTATCCAAAAATAGAAATAAATATTTATAAAATCTAGAAAAAACATAATCATACCTTTCATAAAAGAAATTCCCAGTATTATCTAGGTATTCAAAATATTTTTGATAAGCACTTGATCTAAAGAAACTCAGATCCACGATCTCAAAATTCGACCACATGTGACATAAATTATAGTTATGTTGTCGGTTTAATATCCATGGGAGAATCGTCTCATTGGCAGGCAATATATTTTCAGGATGATACCCAACAAAGTCATTGACGTGCTTCCAGAGTGTGGGAATGGTATTTTGTGCTTCCTTCATTGTAATGGTATATCCTTTAAGAGAGAGACATCAGTTATGTGTTGTCTTATATCTTTGTTTTTTTTCTGTACCTATTTTTTTCTTCTTCATTTTCATGGTCAAAAATGGATCCGTATCCATCTGACACGTATACTCAGCTCCGGGCTCCACTCTCCACGAATAATCCACGTCTCTAAATAAAGGATGATGGAAATACAAACCAGCATGGTATCTCAGCATCTGTCGGGTCGAAAGACTGTAACCCCTATAGACACCCTTGTATCCTTGGCGAAGCATCAGACGCTCTGCTCGCTTGACATCAATAAAGGAAGGATAGTCCCATGCATGCCTATCAATCTTTCCGAAATAGATGTGCTCACCACTCAAGAGTCGTTTGATGTATTTGCGGAAATCGGGTGTAAAGTCTTGGTTGTTTAAAAAGATAAATGGGTACTTGAGCTTACCCTCTGGCATATTATCTTTCATACTGCGGATCACGGATTTGGCACCTTGCAAATCCTCGTTGCGAACCACCATGTAGTAGGCGCCTCGAACAGACAGGTTGTCAAACACATGGATAGGGATCTCTTCATCAGTGGCAGGTGAGGCGAGGTGCTCAAGGTGTTCATATTCCAATGGAGCCTCCTGAGGTTTTGTATGACTGCGGAATAAAGAAAAGTCTTTTGGGATGTGATAATGATATTCGGTTAACGATCTACGCACGTTGTGGTTCAGTAATGCAAAAAGACTGAGTATAAGAGTGATAAAACAGAGTCGCGTCACTGGCTTGGATAGACGTCGACGTTTATAAAAGGTCTTTTTTGTAGGGGAATACTCATCTTTTGTGTCCGTGCCTAGACGAATCATTTTTTTAAAGGTAAAAAAAAATTAGTAATGAATGAAAAGGAATATGTTTTTTTATGTTTTTCTTGGATGTCAATTATTTCTTGTTGCTTTAAAAATCCTAGATTTGATTTTCGTTTTTAGTGATTTTTTCTTTTTTTTATTTTTGTAATGGAATGTTGTTGCATTTTATCAAAATTAATATTTCTTTGTTTATCCATTTTGTACAACATTTCAAACGTACTTTATTATTTACTTTCTTTTTTTTAATAAAGTTGTTTCATTTCTTAATAATCCTTTCTTTTTTTCAGTGGTTCTTTTTTATCAGTAATAAACAAATGGGAATAAGAAGATATTCCTGTATTCTGTTCCAATTGGGCATTGCCACTTATTTATTAAGTGTACTTTACTACTTCTTTAATCACCACGACAGCCCTCGATATGATATTCATTTAGCAAGGCCTACTTACAATCGATTATCAAAAGAACAGCCGTCATCGTATACGATAGGACCAAGGGACAATCCAAACCAAATGACAATTAAGCTGCCAGAGGCTACAAATGAGACAGAACGTGTCAATGCAGCATTCATTGTCCTTGTAAGAAATAAAGAGTTGCTTGGTATGATACAATCCATGAGAGAAGTAGGTTAGTAAATGGATAGATTAAATACAGGAGGGGTATATATTTATACAACAGATACATAATTGTCATATCACTCTTTTAGAAAAGAGATTTAATAGCAAGTTTGGATACCCTTGGGTTTTTTTGAACGAGGAACCCTTTTCAGAAACATTCATTAACTACACAACCAGCATGACAACAAGTAAAACATATTATGGCTTGGTAAATGAATCCATGTGGGGCTACCCTGACTTTATTGACCAAGATAAGGCTGCTATCGGAAGAGAGAAGATGCGTAAAGTACCCTATGGTTTGAGTGAAAGCTACCGCCACATGTGCCGATTCCAGAGGTATGTCATCCATTTTTTTTTAATACATGAAACTGATCTCATTTATATTACATATAGTGGCTTCTTTTGGAGGCATCCACTTGTTTTAAGTCTTGGTTTAGAGTATTATTGGAGAGTGGAACCGGATGTACGTTATTTCTGTGAATTAGATTACGATCCATTTCTCTATATGAAAAAGAACAATAAAAAATATGGTAAAGTACTTATATAAGAAAGAAAGAAGCATATACTAAATATATAAACTATCATAAAGCATTCAATATAGCCTTTAGAGAACATTCTGGTACCATACCCACATTATGGAAAACCGTTAAAAACTTTGCAGCCGTATCCACACTTAAAGGCAAAAACTATTTCCCTCACCCAGCCGAAGACAGCCTCTACCGCTTTGTCACCGGTGAAACTGGTGAACGTTACAACACTTGTCACTTTTGGACTAATTTCGAGATTGCCAGGTTGGACCTTTGGCAATCAGAAGCCTATCGCAAATTCTTTGATTATTTGGATAAATCGGGTGGTTTCTTTTATGAGCGATGGGGTGATGCACCAGTACATTCCATCTTTGCTTCGTTATATCTAAAGAAGGATGAGATGCACTTTTTTAATGATGTTGGTTATGCTCATAGTATTTACCAGCATTGTCCTGAACAGGAGAATTTGATTACGAGATGTTCATGTGATCCTGGAAGAACCCTAGGTTAGTTTTTACTATTTGCTTGTGATTGTAAATATTTGCGTGATTAATTTTGTGATTTAGATTTCACGGATCATATGAGCTGTTTAAATGAATACATGGATGCACAGAAACATAGGAAAAGTGATGGAAGAACAGTCAATGATGTACTCTTAAATGGACTTGAGTAAAAAATAAAATAAAATCTTTCTGTATTGTAAAAAAAAAAAAAAAAAAAAAAAAA
>VCJJ01001069.1:0-12550 GCA_024139415.1 Backusella tarrabulga
AGTCTTTTTGGTTTTGAGACCCAAAACAAATTTCTCTGTTTTCAATGTTGATGAACCTAAGGGTATAGGTTCTGGCTCGCCAAACATACTATATTCCATTATTTTAGTATCATGCCTTGAGTTAATACCAATCTCTTCACCTCTCTTAAACCACCTTTTTTTTCTCATCAACCTTTTCTCAATAATAATTCTCCTTTTTCTCCTCAATAATTTGAAAATTGCTTCTCAACAATTTGAAAATCTTTTCTCATTAATTTGTAATTTTTTCTCATTTTTTTGAAAAAGACAGTACATCATAGTCTCATTTATCAGAAAACTTTTCTCAATTTCTTGAAAATATTTATAAATTACTTGATAAAAGTAGCGTATAATTAAAGACAGCAACAACAACAACAACAAATAAGAGCAATAATGATGATGGCAATATTAAAAGTAATAAGATGATTGTTTTTAAACACCCATTTGATACATTCGTTCAAGTGCTTGCTTTTGTAAAACAGATTCTTGGAATCTGAAATAATAAAAATGAGTAAATCATATTGATTATGATGATAATGACTTGACTTACTTTTTCAATTGCTCGTTTTCATTCATGATACGTTCTAATTCACCCAATATCGAAGATTGATTTCTTTTCAAATGTTGCAAGTGCTGAACAGCTAATTTATTGTTGTTATTTTCAATTCATAACTCGGATAAACTAAACACTTACTTCGATGTAATAAAGCAGCTTTACTCATCTTCTTGTTGACACAGCCAGGCAAATGTTGACGCAATTCCTCAAAACCATCCTTGATCTGTGCACGTCTCTTTTGTTCAGATTGAATGTGAATCTGACGACGAACCTCGGCAGCATCCAACTCGTCTTCATCAGACTGGTTGCTGTTTGCTTCGTCGTCCTTATTGCGTCTGCGTTTCTTCTGACAACTACCGTTTTCATACGTCTCCTTTGAATATTGATGAAACTCTGGCAAGAATGACTCTGGCAATTTATTCACATTAGCGATTTTTTCAGTGAGGCTGGTAGGAGGGGTGGTGACAGGAGGTGAGAGACGGGAGGACATGGATTCTGGACTGGATGATCCTTGATTATTATTATTATCATTGTTACTACTGTTGTTGTTGTTGTTGTTGTTGTTGTTGTTATAGACATCATAAAGAGGCGTCATGACTACTTGGGTTTCTAAAATAGTGTTATTATCGCCATAGTTACCAAAAGCTAAAATTCAATGTTCAGTTTTGACGTCATTTGACCACAAATAGACTTTTTACCTGAAGGATAGAGCTGACCATCAAAACTTTCAAGCTTGGGCATGTAGTTTGTGGTGGAAATGTATTCCTCAAAGCCAAATTCAGAGTCAATGGTATTCATTATAAAAAGGGGGATGACTAAAGTAAAAGGGAATGGAGAGGGGGCTGCTGTTCAGTTTGTTTAAAGGAAAGTAGAAGGGGGTTCTTTTAGCTTGGCTATAAAAGAGTGCAATAAACCAAGTCTTATAAAGAGAATGAGATGAGAAGAAGAACAAGTAGTTGGAAGAAGAAGAAGAGATAAAGAAAAGGAAAAAGAAAAAGAAAAAGAAAAAATACAAAATATTATATATATAATAAATGTTCCCTATTTTTATTATGGTAGCACAAAGCTAAAACGAATACAGTATACCTTGATCCAAGTATAATACATTTATTATTACATCCCCTTCTGGCCCCTCTCCATACAATTATATATATGTATATGTATATATATATATATATAATACACGCCTCCTTTGTATCTACATGTCCTTATTCATACACTGCCCCTTCCCCTGCGTTTACTGCTCTGAAGTGCTCATCTCTGTTTCACAAAGATCTTGCCAATCTTGTAAGGCTGCCTTGTCCAGGCTTGCCTGGTTAATCCAAGCCGACAGCAACACCATACCTTGCTCTCTGTTATCAACTGTGATAAGTCCCTGTGAAGAGATGGCTTGTTTTGTCTTTAGTTCTTGTTGATACATATTTACAATCGACTGCATATGATTTACTAAACTTCATAGATTAAATCAACCAATCACCTTTGCTTCCTCATTCGTTACCATATGTTTGCAACGGACACGTCAAATAAATCGCTTGCTGCTTTACATAATCCTCTCCAAGCGACTTTTTGGTTTGTTGATATAATCCCACTAGTTCTCGCAGTTGGTTTTGCATCTTTGTATATTGCTTTTCCTAGTTTACATCAGTAAAATAGCACTATAGTAGTTATGCTGTTTTCCTTACAAGCTTATTGGTTAGATCCTCTAGCTTTGCATGGTGCTTTGAGATGTTGAGAGCCATTTTGGCGTCATACTTTTGAATAATGTTGGGCAAGTTCATCAGCAGGAGAGGATGCCAATACTGAGGCTCGTCGACGTATCTATATTGCAGTAAGGGTTGGTTTAATAGCAGTCAACAATAAAAGGGTACATGGCAACACGCACTTTGATTGAAGCACAGCATTGGTAAGGGCATTTGCAGTTGTTACAGTATGGCTATTTATTTCTTGCCAAGTGTCTCTTGTGCGCTTAAAATCTTGTATTAAACTTGACAACTTTCTTTGTATTGTACCCCGCTGGTGTGCCATTACTATTTGTTGTAAAAAAACTAGGGAGACAAAAAAAGAAAAAGGGAAAAAATAGGAGTTTTATAATTTGCTATTAAGATATAGGTGGCTTGATACTGATTTTTCAGTAAGAATTTGCAAATCAATTAGCCCGAACCAAAAAGATATTCCGTCAAATACGACAACAATATTGGTGTTGGATGGCCTATTGAATTGGTATATAATAGGATCAGTACAGTGCTCACCCATTTCAGTTTAAAATAATTTTATACTCACATAAAAGAGACAAAGGTAGAAAGACAAAGGTTTTGTTTAAAAAGGATACTGACCGTTAGCATCTACACGTATTTCTTTATCATTTTCCTAAATATATCATCACTTACCATTATGGGTGGGGGAAACAAGTTAGTAATCAAGGTCAATACACTTTTAATTTTTTAAAACCTACCTATAGGATCACTTCAAATAATAAAGACTGAATTCAAGACCTTTATTATTATCAGTTAGCCCAAGTTGTAAGTGTAATTTGGGTGGGGACAGTTTACTCGGCCCGAAGGATAAGATAACAAATTATACGTTGAGATGAGCAAAGTCATTTTCAAGTTGCTGGGAAGGCGTGAGATCAAGAGCAGCATCTGAGGGATCATTGTTAGGGCCACCTTCATTCATTGCTTCGGAAGAAGAAGTGGTAGTGGATGGCGGCACAAATGGAATTCTGCGTGAGAAGACTGCGGGTCTCTCCTGAAGCTCTTGTTCCAGCCGAGCAAGATAAGCAATATTAGTGCAAGCGTTCTTGTCGCTATTCCAAACATGATGGCAATTTTGACATTCCAGCACACTCCACAGAGAAACTTCACGCCCACTAAACCTATCAACCACTTTTTTGCATACATCACTTTGCTGGTGGCATGAGCAGCACACTTTCGATGTATAATCTCCGCTAACCTCGCATACAAGTAAAAGTCCCTCATTCTCTGCCCTTTTGAGAGCCCGGATGGCCTTGGAAGCCATGGATCTTTTCTTCCCACGAACTGAGGTGGTGCCCTTTGAACCAAGCAATAGTAGAGGCAGCTTAACACTTTAATGAAGAATTCAGTCAAGTACTTTATATATAGAACATCCATAATGCTATACTTACTCCTCTATGGGTTTATCGCTGTACTTCTTGCCACCCGTCATAAACAGGTTTACTACTTCGTTTGACATCTTCTGCCCACCCATATAATTCAAGAAGCGATCTTCAGCAAAATCAGATCCGTAGAAAGAGCATAACCGAGGTAGACTATTAAAAATATTACCTCGCAACACTCGGTAGAGTTCTCTTGATCAGCTGTCTTTCTGGATGGCAATTGCGATTCGATGTCAGTGATACCCGATTCCTGCTTCTTATCTTGTTGCATTCTTCTTCGCTTCATAAAGCCTCCTTTCGAGTACCACTCATTATTGGAGAATCTCACCTGTCTTCCATTCTCATCGAATGAGGTTACAAGGTGCTTGTGACAAGGATCAATTGGGTACCTGTAATAATCTTTCATATCCTCATAGGCAAGATCCTCCATACAAAGGTCGGGCAGGGCTTCTGGCTTCTTTACACCAAAAACAAATTTGATGGTGTATCCGTCGGTCCAAACGGTATTATTAAAAGCGTACCGAACACCAGTAGGCGGAGGATTCAAGTTATAGTGCTGGAGATTATCTTCACTTTGAAAATAAAAAATGGTTGTGTGAGAGCGTGTATTATATATCAAAGATAAATTATCTTACCTGTCTGATCTAGTCTTACTTTTTTGAAATTGAGCGATTGGGTAAACGTATACAAATCTCTTACCATTTGGTCATGCCCTTCTCCTGGACCATTGTAAACCAATGGTGCTCCAGAAACCACAAATGTTCGTCTCCAGCACCCGGGAGTAAACGTCACAAACTTTTTGGTAAAGTGGGAACCAGGAAGTAATGAGAACAATTTCGTACACAAAGCAGCCGAGGCTGTGGTGAATTGGAAGCAATCTTGAGCACGCAATATAGAGTTGCCTTGTAGATATATTTTGGATCGTTCCAAACGACTGCGAGCATTGCTAATGAAGTAGTCAAGTCTCTGACTAATCGGGGAGTAATATCCAAGCGAATGGTAAATTCGGGTGTATCAGAATTGATAGTATTTAAAGCAGACTTTAAAACACATTGCCGCTTTCGGCGAAGCAAGCGTCGAAAATTAGGATGATCAGACAAGGTACTCTTCAGCCACCGCATATCACATTTGTCCACCACTTTCTCTTCCTCTGGTTGGAGCTGCGGGGTCTCCATTTAAGCCAAGAAGCGCCAAAGATGACTTGCATAAATTTCAACGCCTGCTTTCAGAGTGTCATAATTAATTGAAGACGGGCCAAGTAAGCCATCATTCGCTAGAATGCGGTCCATAGCACCTTGAATAGCATCTGGTAGATCCTCAGGGAGAGCATGGACTTCAGCTAATGCGAATCTTGAATACAAATGAGAGCAGATGTCATTCACCACAGCCACAGTAAGTCAATTATCTATTTAAAAAATGAATAAATATTGTAATTTTTTTTGTTACTAAGTGATCCTTACTTGATAGCGAAGTTTTTGGCGCATTATTCAGAGGTCTCTACAATATAATTTAAATTTGAAACAGCCAATGTTTTAGCCAAGTGACTCAAGCATCCAGAATAGGAGGGTATGTTTTGAACAGAACAAGAACTAGGATCTTCAAATAGAGACTTATAATGATAAAAAACCGCAACACGATTAGCTGGCATTTGAGGGCCATTGTTAATGATCGGCCGACTCACAACTATTTGAATGAAGCCATATACATAATTCTGATGGAAAACCGAAGGTAGAAGTTCAACATTGTCAGTATTATCAGGATTGCGGGCTTGATTTGAGATGGTATGCAAGACATAAAAATTGAGAAAAGCTTGTGTTATTATAGCAACTTGATTAACCCAACCCACCACGCGATTTATTTCACGAATGACTGCCCGTTTTCTCCTCACCCTTCTCCGTCTGCTTAAACCAGGAGCTTTGAGGGCATGGGAAAGGGCGCATTTTCTAACCCTTGTTTGGGGATCAGGACTACGTATGTTTTCTATCACCTCCTTGGAACTGGCGATATGAGCATGGCATCGTCTGCATGAGGTAAGCAATTGTCGCCAATACAAAAGCGACACCAGCGGGCATTTGAGTTTCTGACACGCTCCCTTAGTCTCCTGCCACCTGATCTTCTGTCTCTGTGCTCTTGTGCCTCAATATGTTTTCTTGTAGGCTCACCATGACGCCCTGTAACAAAAGAAATAGGCGAGTCCTTTCATGAAGCATCCTTTTTACCATATACTTACTATTGTTGGGGCACGCCCTGGATCTGGCATATCGATGTCCTTGTCCACCGCAGCTTGAGCAAATAACGACTACGGATGATTGTTGATACCCGATATCGGTTTACTTATATAAACATATATACATACCTTATCTTGACAGCTTCTCTCGTCTTAGCCTCCGCTTCTTCTCTCGCTTTAGCTCCCTTATGAACCACCGTTGTTGTATGATGCGATCTGACATGGGCGAACGAACACAAACACGATGAAGGAAGTAAAGAAGAGAAGAGTGATTTTTTTTTAAAATAAAGTAAAAAAGTGTGAGAGTACTCTCTTTCATTTATCAGTCAAAGCCACTATTTTGTAAAAGTCTTTTCAATCATCTTTCCAGTTGGATGATTAATTGATTTGCTAGGAGACAAAATGATGGATTCAATTTAAGAAGATATAAGAAATTGGATAAATTACTAAGAGATGATAAGAATAGATAGGATTGTGAATCAGAAGTCAATATGTAATAGTTTGGATGATGATCAGATCAAATCTATCAAATGTTAAAGTATTGACTTATTACAATGATTTCCTGTTTATATCTTGCTTTTTTTTTTTTTGAATATAAACATTCTTCATAATTTAAACATTAAAAATACATAAAAATCATGCTACTCATACAATGTCGAAGCTAATTGATGCTGATTTGAGCCACTCGAGCGTGAATATTGTTGTCGTATTTGACTAAATTTCTTTTTGGTTCGGGCTAATTGATTTGCCACTTTGACGAAATATTTTCCCGCTTTTGACCAATTAGTTTGTCAAATGCACTAAACCCTACTAAAAAACCAGTAAAGTACAAAAACTCAGAACTTTATTTAGGATGAAAATGCCTTGTGCAGAATAGTGATGGTCTGGTCAATAATAGCAAGAGAAGAAGGAATAACTGCAAGAGCAGACACTGACACAAAGCCATGAATCTGTCCCAAGGCGCGCTGGGCAACCACAGGTACATTTGCTTTCATCAACTTGCGTGCAAACACCTCTGCCTCGTCTCTAAGAACGTCTGCCTCTGCAGATACAATAAAAGTAGGCGGGAAGTCTTCCAAATCTTCCTTGGTAGCTCTTAAAGGACTGGCAAGGATGTTATCACGATCTTCTTTCTTGGGAATGTATTGTTCCCAAGCAAACTCCATGGCCTTTCGAGTCAAGAAGAATCCTCTGTTGAACTCATAGTAACTTGCTGTATTAAAGACATGATCGGTAACAGGATAGAATAAAAGGAGCTGCTTGATTTTGGTTTCGAGCTGTCTTTGTTTAGCCATTACTAATGAAAACAAATAAATTTAAACTTGGACAAAACATAAATCAATAATAAACACTTTACATGCAACCGCAATAGCCAAGTTACCACCAGCAGAATCACCACCAACGGCTATGTTTTCGGTATCAACGTTTAGGAAACTATTATTAGGATTGCTTAACCATTGAAGCACAGAGTAGCATTCTTCTGTGGCTACGGGGAATCTAACTTCGGGACTAAGCGAGTATTTTACAAAAATAACTGCACATTGTGCACCTCCTGCAAACTAGGTGGTAATCTGGTTTAGTCTCTTTCTCTTTCTCTCTCTCATTGTTACCAAAAAAAGCTTCCCTCTTCCATATTATACATATATTACCTTTGCTGTAAGAAAAGGGTAAGCACTTGTCTTTCTCATACACCAACCACCACCATGTCTACATCAATGTATTAAAACCATGTCGTTTCAACTGCGATAGATATAAATATACTTGCAAGTAAATCAGAGCGGGAATTTTCTTATTAATGGTACCATAAGGACGATACATTGTGACGGATACCATACCAGTAGGTGAAAGCACATATAATTCCTCTGAAGTAACATCAGGTCTTCCATAAGAATAGGGCACTTCAGAATTGGGAATGTTACGGAGTGCTTCGATGGTAATTTCTTGGTCTGGATCTTCAGATGGGATAGATTCCAGCAAAGCGTTTACTTCAGATAATAGCTCTAAATAGGTTGCCATTCTTTTATGATAGGAACGCGATTGAACAAGAAGAATAAAAACGAAAAAAATATATATATATCTTTTTTAAATGTTTTTTTTCTATTATTATTTATAAAGTCTCGGAGTAATTAAACTTCCTCGACAAACATATATCTTTTCCTTTTCTTATATATGAAATCCAGGCTTTGATCTTGTTGAAGGTAGTACAAAAACATTTAAAAAGGACGTGATGCTGCCCATAACAGACCAATGACAATACTCTTTGCTGATTATTAATCTACCTGTTTTTTTGTGTATTTGAAACTGAAAACGAGAGGATCTGATGTTTGAGTGAAACTTGTGGCTGATAATGAAAGATTAAATGTCATCCATTCAGTTGGCTGTTAGTATAAATCAACCACGATAAAACAATCAATACTTAATAAATGTATTGCTACTATTAAATTGTAAAGTATAAGCAATGCTGTTTTTTTTTCTTGCGATGTAAAAAATGTGATGTGCACTATTATATAAACAAATGATTGCTCGGAATAAACCAAAAAAATTTGATGAGTGATTTTTAGAATCACTGAGGCGTTGCTATTCCGAAATAGCAAGCTTTTTCAGTTGTTTTATATAGGATATGATTATACTTGTTATTTATCTTCAAGTGCTCTTTCTACTGGCTGTTTACTACACGGGAAACCAAAACACCGAAAAGCGAACGAATTGACAGACAGACAGAAAACCTATTGTATAACGCGTTCTTCAAATTCTGTAGAAGCGGATGTGCCAGGTTGAATGGCACAATCGATACCATTTTCTCCATTAATTTTATATCTTTATTTAGATGATTTTTCACAAAAGTGTGATCTTGTGCCACCTGCGTGGTGTTAAAGAAAAGCGGTTTCGAAATAGAATGTACCGATTATATACTTCTCAAGATAAAATCATGACAGTGCCATTGTTATTGTTTCTTTTTAATCTTGAAAATAAATTCCCAATGAGAAGCATTACCGGATAATGAAGTCGCAGATTTAAGCTTTTATCCTGGGAATTTTTTTTTTTAGTTTGACTCCTAACTTTTAAAAGAACAGGAAGAAAAAAAATTTCCTACCGTTATAAAAAGAGAAAGCGCTCAGGTAAATGACGATTTTATGGAATAATAAACAAAACGTAAAAGTAAATAAAGTATTATTGAAACAACCAGAATAACCTTTTTAGAAACAAATAAATTAAAAATAGTCTTAAATGCATGGAAGATGAAAAAGATTTAACGAGATTGAGATTTAAAATAAAAAATGATAAAGACTGTTTGAAGAACTTTTCTCCCTTTTCTCTTTCTCTTTCTCTCTCTTTACTAAGATCACATGTACAAATAATAATTAAACTAAATATCATCTTTTTTTTATTACTTGTTGTTTCATCATGTTATTTTGGATAAAATGCTTACTTGCCTTGTACGATACTAGTACTATCATCGAGCCCCTCATACCTCTTTACCTATATCATAGCGCTGGGCTTGATTTTTTAGAATGTGCTGGTGTGACGGCAGCCGTTCATCTACTTAGTTTGGTAGGCACAGCCTACTGGACAAAACTGATTGAGAATGAGTATTATCCCTTGGTGATGGCGCTCTTTTCCATCATGGGGATCATCTCCTATATCACCTTGTTTATACTGGATGGGTGGATGATTTTGATTTATATTGTTTTGAACGGATTGTTTTATCAACCTTTACAGATTTTGCTTGATGCTGTAGTGATAAAGATATTGGGCGACTTCAGAGTCTTATTTTATGGTAAAGAGAGTGACTTTATTCTTGAAACAAAATACAAAAGATTAATCAAAAGAAAATAGGAAGCTTTATTTTATCGAGTAAAATAATGGGATCCATCGTCCTCATTTTGCTCAGCACATACTATTATTACTTTGATAACATCATCGCACCATTTATTGTCATAACTTGCACATCGTCCGCACTTATTTTATTAGTTAGTGCATTTACTCAAGTTGAAACAGCAAACTCGGATCAGTTGGATATCAGTCAGGACCAGGCGCCGCTATTACTTAAAAACGCACGGAGTTTAATCACTGAAAACCAACAACGCTACCTTTACAAGCCATATAGTCTCTTTGCACAGCCTCTGTCTCATATCTCGGAGGAAGTCGATGAGGAGCTGGACATTGTGGACACTCGAGAGAGTTATTTTTCGTTTCGGTCGTCGGTACCTCCACCACAGCCTACAACACCGCCCAGTCATGCGCTTTGCTTTTTTTTTACTTTACAAACAAAGGATCCATTGGCAGGACTGCTTGTATCTAAGGATGAGGATGAAATGACAGGATTTCCTATTATCAAAATGAAAAAGAAGAATGAGGAGAGATGGAAAAAGCAAATGTTGTGTCTTTCCATGCTGTGTGTGGGACTAGGACGTGGTTGGGTATTGATATTTTTGCCACTGTATCACTTTTATGTTTTGGAATTGACCATGCCGATGATCACATGTCTAGTGTTGGCATATAATATGGGGGAATGGATAGCAACTGTTTTGATTGAAAAGGTAAAATGATGAAATGATGTCGAGGATTGCTTTTTTTATTTTATTTTTTTTATTCACCCATTATTTGTTTATTGTTTATATTAATAGTACTTTGATCGTCTGAATCTCATTTTGGTCACAACCTGCGTGCATATAGTATTTATTCTTTATATCCTGATATATCCATATTTGAAAGTGATACCCATACTACTTCTCGCTTTACAATTCATATTAGGTATACAAGCTTCTTTTTTTTCAAAATGAAAGAAATGTTGATATATTTTGTATATATTTAGGAATTTCTTTTCAATGGATGTGGCTATCCACTTCAAAAACAGTCAACACAGTAACGGATACGTATTATGAACGCATGAAATTACGAGCTATTATGTCTTCTCTTTATACATGCGTCGGACCCGCAATAGGTGTTTTGATCATTGGCGGATGTTTGGATTCGATTCATGACTATGGATTTCTGATAAACCAATGTCTGTTTTTGTTTGTTGCTAGCTTTTTAATTTCTTGGGGATGGTCGCTTTAAAATAGCATGTATACATTTTATTTATTTATTATTTATTTTATTTTATTTTTATATATATTCTACACACTAATAGTATTTATTGATAAATCTCCTGCTTCATACAGAAGAAAAAAAATATGTATATCTATCTTTGAAATTTTTGCTTTGTGGTCACCTGCTCTGATCTTATCTTTTTACAATAGTAAAGTTCAAGCTCACAGGATTACAGGTTTAAGACCTTCTCATTATGGAGTTTGGTGAAGGATGGGAACGGCTCTGTCGATTTTTAGGGAAGGAGGTGCCATCCGTCCCTTATCCTAAAGTAAATAGTACGGAGACCTTGGATTGCTATTTAAATGATATTCTAGAAAACCCTGAAGTTGTCGATCAAGCTTGCGCCTAATTAATTATAAATTATTAATAAAGTTTTAAACTTTTTGCTTCAAATTTACATGTCCATCCCTAATATCTTTTTCTAAAATCAAAGAGTGCTACATGTAAATCTTTTTTGTTATGTTACAAAGGGATGTTTTATTTGACAAGTTCCTCAACAGCACTATGTTGTATGGAGGTAATAGAATTTTTTTTTTTTATATCTTGAGACCTTTCACCAAGTAGCACCACAATGCATTCAGGCATTCCTGACGAAGTTTGAATAACTTGGCAATTTTTTAAGCAAATCTGTTTTTTTTTCTTTACACTTTATTCATCACCTTCTTCTTACATACATCTATCGTTTATGTGACAAGCATATGACTTTTATGATTTTCAAGTGACCGGATTTTCAAGCCACTTTTTTGTCTATAAATAAACGTGCTTTCCATTGCTTTGATTTTTTTTTTCTTCTTTATCCGCTTGTGCTTTTCTTTTTTTTTAGGCATTTGAGCTTAATTGTTGTAACGAGCTGAAGCCTGATGTCAATACCAAGCATTCCTTGGGGCGAAGGTCTGGACGCAGTCTTGCTTAAGTGCCTAATATATTTTTATATCAATTGAAAATGAAAATGAAAATGAAAAAAAACCTTTTCCTTATTTGTATTAATCCATGAGCGTTAGCTTATACATTAAAGCCAATGTACAAGTTGCATCAGAATAGTCAAGGGAAAAAAAAAAGAAATGGCAGAGACTACTTTAACTTTATCGTACTTTCTTTCTTGCCATTTCTTTTACCTTGTCTTAAATGGACTTTACCTTGGATGCATAAATTCAGGTAACCCATGCAAGCCTTGTTAACAGATGGGACAAAAACATACGTTTTGTATCAAATAAGCGGAAGCCAATAGCTCTTATTTTTTTTTTATAAAACATGATCTCAATTACAAAATGGATTGGCTATGCTCCTATCATTAATATTAAGTAACCAGTGTTTTATTAAAAAAAAATGCCTGCTTTTATTATAAAAGGTAAAAGAAACGTCCAATCAGGTACGTCTAGACAACTCTTATGAAGATAGTGTGATAACGAGGGAAAAGAAGTGAAATGGAAATCCAAGTGATTATTTTAAACATCAAGTAAATACGTTCTCAGTCGAGGAAAGCATTCAGGCAAAAAAAAAAAAAAAAAAAAAAAAAAAAAAA
>VCJJ01000107.1:0-23468 GCA_024139415.1 Backusella tarrabulga
AATTTGAAAATCTTTTCTCATTAATTTGTAATTTTTTCTCATTTTTTTGAAAAAGACAGTACGTCAAACATTTCATTTAACATAACAAAAAGAGGGGGGGTTAAGGAAATGTAAAAAGAAAAAAAAAGGTTTCAATAATTTATTTAAAGTTTATGATTTATCCTTAAAATGGTGTATTTAAAAAAAGAAAGAGAAACTTTAAATGGTATACAAAAGGATAAGTATTCTTTTTGTTGCTATGTATAAGTACTAATAATAATAATAATAAAAGAAAAAAAAGAGGAAGAAAAAGTGTATATAAATATGTATAAAAGAAGTGAATGTGCAAATGAATTTGATATGTTGATGAAGAGGCGATGAAGGAGTTGAAACGCCTAGCACAAGAAATGAAAGGGATGTGTGTGGTAAGAAAAAGAAATTATACAAGTGGCGTGCGTGTGTTTTTTTTAGATACGACATTTTCTGTTTGAAACCATGCTTTGGTGGTCTGTATCACATAGATCATCGATTTGACTTGTTAGAGCTGCTTGGCCTTGTTCGATAAGCGACTGCAGTCGTTCTTCCATTCTTAAGAACATCTCATCATCTTCTTTTTCGACAGGTGTGTTATTTGGTATGGATTGTGTTCTTTTCTTTTCGCGTTGACTTGACTTGGGTGACTGAACCTAATAAAAAGTGTTTAGAGTTTGTCTTGTCCTCGTGTAACTGTAGTATGTTTTTTCTTGTGTTTTTCTTGTATTTACCTTTCTATTATTGTCCAACAATGCTATGGGGGCCGAGTGTCTCTTTTTTTGGTGATGATGGCGATGGTGATGATGCTCTTGGGGACAAAGTTGCCTCTCGGCCCATTCCTGAGTTCTTTGTCGTCTAGATTCTTCTATAGGATCTTGCAATATCATGGCATCTCTTTTACTCGAGTGTCTTTTGTATGGCTTGTTGCTATAGACACCGAATGCTGAAGGCTTCATAGGTGGTGCCTCTACCACAAAAGGCGATGGTGCATCGAGTGTTCCGGTTAAATAGCTGTAGGCTGTGATGGCAATGG
Source organism: Backusella tarrabulga (assembly GCA_024139415.1). Classification (NCBI taxonomy): domain Eukaryota; kingdom Fungi; phylum Mucoromycota; class Mucoromycetes; order Mucorales; family Backusellaceae; genus Backusella; species Backusella tarrabulga. Next base: position 1,046 of record VCJJ01000107.1, read on the forward strand.
CCGAGGTGAATATCAATACATCTAGTAATCTTGAAAAAATGACCTCAAGCGATGAGTTTTTGGATGAGATTGATGAGCTACTATATGCATCGTAGTATGAATCTGCACTACTGTTATGACTTTGTTGATAATTCCATGAAAAGCGACGATAAAATGATGAGATTCGATGGTCAGGAACGGACATGTGGCTCCGATAGTGACGACGTTCGGTATCTAAATCAGTTGCACACACATTTAAAACGGACATTGGTTTAATAATAACAAGAAGAGAGGGAGGGAGGGAGGAGAGAGAGAGAGAGAGAGAGAAAAGAAAGTTGAAAAAAATGGTCAGCATAAATATATTCAAAAAAATAAATAAACACATTATCACGCGCAATTGCGGAGCTTCAGACATCAAGAATTTCTAATGCTCCATGAACATCCACACAGAAGATAGGTATAGATTACCATTGTTTAAAAGTTTCTAACGTCACTATCATTTGCATGTGAAGAATCTCTTTTTTTTTTAGCCTTTCTGTTACTACTACTCCTTCTCACCTTCCCCCCTATTATCCATTTCAAATATTAACTGTTGCATTGATATAATGGTTGTGTTTCTTATCATGTTCCCCTTTTATTCGTCTTTTCATACACATACAAACATATAAGCTCATGCTCCCCTTGTTATTATTATTACTATTTCCAAAAACAGGTGGCTTTAACTTAACCTCTCTCTCTCTCTCTTATTTAAGCAAACACAAATGTGCTACTTTATCACTTAAAAATCATATCATGATTTTGTATTTATCTAAAATGTTTACTGTTATTATTAATTATAATAAAGATTGATATACAAAATAGCACGTTATTGTTTACAAAACGAATATTTATAAAGGAACAAAGTGTGTGTTTTTCAAGTGTCATACAAATGTACACAAAAGTTAGCGTTTTAGTTTATTCCGACTGGGTTAGCCTATACACAATTTTGGGCGATGCAAAGCAAATGTCAACTTTCTGCCTAATTTTGTGTAATTCTTTCACAAAAGGGCTTGATTTGCCAAGAGTACAAAAGACAGTTTTCCTTTATTAAAATATAATAATAATGAGATTTTTTGCTCCTCTCCTTGTATAGAGTGTCTCTTTAATATAATTATTATTCTATCGTGATTAAATTTATTACGAATAATACCAACATAGTCTTTTAAGTGAATTTGTTTTTTAAATTAAATAGTTAAAATTGATAAATATAGAAAAATAACTGTACAAGCTCGTTTTACTTTGTGCTGTAATATTTTTTGTTTACTTGTTACTTTTGTTATAAAATTAGACAGAGCGATATGTGTCCCTCTTACTGTCAAAAGCAAAAAAAAAACCAAATTAGGGATTTAGCCGGCCCGACTTGTCCTTTCCGTCTCTTATTTTTGGAAGAGAGAAAGACGCGCGCGCGCGCATGTACTTATAAGTTAATAAAATCAAGATAAATAATAAAAAGACCTATTCAAACATGATATGTACATCAATTACAAAAATGAATCGTAATGTTTTTAATACGGATATAAATGGAGGATATGAAAGATTCCTTTATCAATTATATTTAAAGAAATACGCCAATATGTGTCCCAAACCTATTTTTAAAGCACATATACAGAAAATAGATACAATATCCTATTTTGTCTCGATATCCAAAGAGACATTGTCCGTGTCAATTGAGGCGCAGAAATACTAGACGTGAGAACACCACTGATCACTTACAGGTCAGCAGAAGTTTTTGTAAAAAAAGAAAAAGTGTTTTAGAAAATGCACATGGACATGCAAGGCTAATCTCTATCTTTTTTTTTGTAGAACGAGTACTTTTGCAAACCTTAATAGCACTTTAGTCGAGACATTTCGTGCGTGGCCAGATAAAGTAAAAGAAAACAAAAAGGCATTTTGTATCGAGGCGCCCATACTTTTTTATTAAAGCAACATAATAAATTTTAGGTACACTTATTCGCTTTTCTTTTTGCTTTGCATGATTTTAAACTCTCTCATTCGGATCACATTTTATACCTTGCAGGAATATTGATTTACCCAATATATATCTGATAATTCAGTAAGACTACACATGATATTTTCTTATGTAGGCTTTATCGAGTATATCAGCATTGTGTATGTACTATTATTTATTTCATATGAAAAAAAGAAAAAAAATATCATTTCACTGTACTAACAAACATAAAAAGATGATGTATAAAAAGAGCAATGCAGTTGGATTTCTGATCAGGGTAGCCCTCCCTTTTTTCATAGAAATATACATGTAGCCCGCAGCACATTAATAGTTTTTTATAACTCTGTTATTATTATTGTTATTGTTTGAAAAAGAAAAATACTAAAAATATAAACTAAAAAGTAATAATCAATGAGCACAAGACCCTGAAACATGAATGACACGCAGGTTTACTTGATCCCAAGGCTGGATAAAATAATGAGATCATAAGTTAACAGAGAGCAAAAGTATTACAAGGGGGGCTTATAATGGTAACATATAATCATATATCCTTTTTTATATTACTGCAAAAATAAACAAATGAACTTGTTGCTGAAGGAATCAACTTTTGAGTGGACTTCAGGTACTTTTCCTTTTTTGTCGTGCCTTTAAAAGAGTTTCATAACAGCTGAGACAAATAGGAGAAAAGACGAAGAAGGATGAGAGATAGTATCCGTTTTGAAAAGGTAGAAATGGTGTCAGTTTACTTGAATTAGTAATTTATTAATATTAAACGACACTTATTCAAAATTACCCCAATTAAATCATCCAAGTGATGTCAAAATAGTTAAGTATTTTTATAGAAGATATTTAAGCGTATATTTTAACAGATAGTAATATTGAAATATAATAATAGGGTCATTTTGAATACAGAAAAAGAGAAATTAAAAAGTATATCGCTTTCTATAGTTTAATAGAGTGTGTTTAATAACGACGATAGGCCTCATGTGTTTCTATATATAGATGCATTTGCCACTTTGAAGAATCTGTAACATTTTATCAAGCCTAAAAAAAATATTTGGTATAATGATTGTTTCTGACATCACAATCGTTATCTTTTACGCCGCCACCTTTTAAATATTTTTTATGATGTCTGTTACTTGTTAGGCAAATAGAAAATCTTTTCTTATTAAACTTAAATTGTTGCTTTATTATCAATAAAAAGAAATTGAAATATACAAAAGCTTGTTTATTTTGATATAGAATTCACTTGCTTTACAAATATGGAATAACTAATATGCCTCAACATTTTGAGATATTCAGAACGATCTAGAATATTTAAAACATTCTTTATCATCCCCATCAAGTTGCGTTCTAAAAGTCTTTCTAATCAAAGTCTTTTTTTTTTCATCCACAAAGTGAAAGCGTCGCTTGTAGAACTATCATCTGATATTCTATCTTAACCATCCTTTTGGAGATGGTGTTTTAATGCATCTCACAATGTTTATAATTGGATGATATTCCCATAATGACGAAAGGTCGAGATAGTAAGTTTTCATCATTAGAGTATACCACAACCTTCACTTTTAAAACAAGTCGACGGTTTTTTATTTTATTTTTTTTCAGTTAATATGTCGACTACTGCTATAATGGGTTGGACAACAGTATAAATAATGGACTATAAGCTGTTTAAAAGTTATACCAAATGGATAGCAGCAGTTCCCGTATCAATCTGATCCGGTATCCAAATAGACTTATTTGCATGTGATTCTAGATGATATGAGAGAGTGGCATGAAAGAAAACCAAAAGTGTACGTTTCGATAGACGGATAAATTATAATTGCAATTCATTTTGTATATCCACAACCAGTTTTATCCATTATAATCATTCAATTATAGCTTGGCTGCTGTGAATTGTATATCCATTATAAAGTTTTAATATGAATATAAAATCTTTATCTAAAAGTTACTTTACATATCAAAAGACTCATACTTAATATGGTATTTAGGATGATGCTACGTCAAGATGCATCAAGCTTGTTTTAGAGCATGATTAACTCTCTTTTTAGTCTTATCAAAACTTTAATACAAGACACATATCATCCTTCGTACCTGCTCAATCACCATCCTCGATGTAGCTCATCTTCATTGTAGAAAAAAAAATGGCTTATACCATTGTGCAAAATGAATAGTTCATTAAGAGCAATCTGTAATCGACATAGAAATCACACTCTATTAACGACTACTGTTTCACACATTTTGAAATTATTAAAAGGATTATCTATAGTATTTAATTTAGATTATATAAGGGAAGGAAAAAAAACAAAGCTAGAAATATTTCCAATAAAGTTTTTTCTTTATAGATTAGATAAAATAAGGGCTTGAGAGGATAGACACTAAAATAATACATCACCATTCTAAAAAAAATGATCAAAGGGGATTCTTCATACGGTTTTCTTGGTTGATTTTTTGGAATTTTTTTTCATAAATTTTTTACTGTACATAAACGTCCGTAATATATATTATCGGCATTGCCAAATCTTTAATGATTGATCGACACTACCAGTAGCGACAAGAGGTGATGTTGTGCAGTAGGCAAGACAGGTGACAAAATGAGAGTGTGCCTCAATCGTCTTTACACACCTTCCACTTCGTAAATCCCAAATCTTCATTGTTTTATCATCGGATGCACTCACTAAATATTTACCGCTGGGATGAACGACCAATCCTCTTACCCAATTATCATGTCCTACCTATTGCCAGGGGTTTATGAGCTCTCTTATTTATTTACAAAGGTATGATAAACTTACTAGTGTGCTTAATAATTGGCCAGATCCAACATCCCAAAGTTTGATTGTCTTGTCTCTTGATGCTGTTACAATGTATTGTCCTGGTACTGCTTGATCCTTATTCGATTTGGCCTAAGAGATGGTATATAAATATATGGGTTTTTTCACAATTTGCTATATTTACATTTGCTTCTAGCCATTCCCAAATAAATGGATATGATATCGTTGGTATAAATATAGCACATTCTACGACGTGGTCATGACCTCTAAATTCCATCTTGGTGTCTCCTTTCTGAATATCCCAAACACGAGCTGTCTATGAAAATGAACAATATGAGTTCATGTATACTTTATAATGATATATACCCAAAGTATGTACCTGATCGTTAGAACTGCTCACTAGCAGTCTACCGTCTTCACTGGGCGATACTGATCGTACCCATTCAAGATGACCTACCAAAGTTCTTACACAGTAACTTTTTTTGGAAAAGAGAGAAAGAGAGAGGGAGAGGTATTAAAGCGAATGGTACTTTAGATAAATAGAGGTGTGTATAAAAGATTTTTTTTTACCCTGATGCCATTTCCCATAATTTTATAGTTTTATCACGCGATGCAGACACAATAATATCTGTGGTAGGTATAACAGCGACTGAAGATACACTGTGATCGTGGCCGTATAATGTCCGGATACACTTGTAATCGTTGTTTGTATCCCAAACCTTAATTGTTAAATCAGCGGAACAAGAAACTAGAAAAAAAAAAGGTACCGAAAAAAAGGGGGAAGGTTAGAAAAATCCTTTAAATAATATTATATATATACTTTACTTAGATGATTTCCCTTTGCATCAAATGTGATGTCTTGTACAGCCTTTGTATGACCCTTTAAGGTTCTTTCATATTCACCCGATTCATAGTCCCAAATTTTGATTGTTGTGTCTTCTGATGCAGAAGCCAGTACCTGATAAATAGGATGGAATGCGACACGTGTAATAGGATTGCGATGTCCCATTAATGAGAATCGCTCGGGTGCTCTGGGTATCCAATCCACAGAACTGGTGGGTTTACGAGTAGGAGCGTTATTCAACTCCTCCTGCATTTGTGAAGTCTTTGTTTCCAATTCCATAATCTATATAATGGAGGCGTTAACGCGACAAAAAAGAATAAAGTCAAAGAACAGACCTTTTTCTGTAATCTGATAACCGAAGTCCATTTCTTTTCGAGAAGTCCAGCATATTTTTGCTTTCCGTCGGGTATAAAATCTTCATTTTCAGTCTCGCCTTTTAAAGCCATAAAGGCTTCGCTATACCCGCATGCATTCAGGTAATCCAAGATTGCTTTATGACTAAACAAATTTGGTAATTCAGTTTCCCTTCCAAGCCAAATATAGCGTCCAAATCACCCCTATAGCTCGTCCCTTCTTTTCACACACACACACACACACAATACGCGTAAAAATCGTCTTTCTTTTCTAATATTAACGACTTACAGCTCATCTTTCTGACGTCCAGAGAGTATAGATGTTGTCATTACGAAAGAGAATGAAAAGTAACTTTTTTTTATATTAGTCAAGTAAGAGAGTTAGAATATTATAAAAGAAGTATTATTATTATTATTATTATTTATTAAAAAAAAAAACTGTTGGAATAAAATAAAGGGAAGAAGAAGAAAGAGAAGAAAGGAATATGTGAGAAATAAATAAATAAAAAGGGGGAGTTTATCTTTTTTTTGTGGTACGAAATGTCCTCTCAGAGATGCTTATATCCACGTCATATCAGGCGCTTTCTTTTCAGAACGGATGCCCCTCCGGAATCCGCACTTTATAAAACAAGATAAAAGCATACCGACTGCGTCTGAATTTATTTGGTTTAAATATATTTACATTTGCTTAAACACTCGCCTTTTTGATAGATAAGTATCTTACTTTGTGTTTATACGATGCATCTACTTGCCTTTACACTTTGGTTTTGGACGATCTGTTGAACAATCAAAGACAAAAATACCTTTTCCTAATAAGAAATAGTAAATAATAAAGGTATTATCACTATTACAGTAATTGCATTTATGTGCCTGAGAAGTAGTCTATTTATTCATTTTACTATGGCAGGTTCACCACTCAGCCAGCACCAGACGGATCAAATATAAGCCATGCTTGAATCATATTGGATGAGTGAGTAGGAGTTGAGTGTAAATAAAATATAATATGTAAACATATATGTAAGAAAGAAAAAGAAGGTTTAAATGTGAGGATAAATCACTGCTGTCGCTACTTTATTTTACGATGATGCTTTAAATAAATTATAGAACTGAACACTTGTGGATTGTAACCATAGAAACGGTAACCATCGTAACATCACTAATAATGTTATTTTTTTAATTTACATTGCTGAGCAACTGGATTAAAAATTAATAATAATAAAAAAGATAGAAAAAAGCAAGGAAAACCTCATAAAGGCATCTAATATTTGAATTTCTTCCTTTTGATATTTTATAGTGATCTTTTGATTATTTACACGTTTATTTTATCTCAACAACCATTGTGTTACTTTGAATTATCGATTTTAATTAAGCTCAGAGTAAAAATAAAGTCAGCCATGAGAAATTATTTCATTTCATCATCGTATAACTTGTTTAATCAGTGTTGTGGAAATATGCTTGAATAGAGTGCTTTCCAATGACATGAATAAAAGAAGTCGAGTCTTCTCAATATATGAAGGAAAAGAGCAGTCTATCATTGGCATATTTATAAACAAGAAGAGAGAGAGAAAACTAAACATACAAAAAACTAATAATGTCGCACATGGTAAAGTAGCACCAATGAACCAATGACTATTGCGCTTTGTTTTATTTCCTCATTTTATTATTGTAATATCATTCTTCTTGGGTTCTTCTTTTGTTCTTCTTTGGTTCATCCTCCGTTCTCTTTGTCTCGCTCTCTTTCTCCATCTTTTTTCTTACAAAAAAAGAAGTACGATACCCTCATTTTTATCCAATAGATTTTTTTTCCTCCTTTTACTGCTAGCAGTACAATCATTACACTCGTTCCTTTTTTTTTCTCTCTTAAATACAATAAAATAAAATGAGTTCAGGAACTCAGTCAATTGCAGATCTTACAACAGAGACAAAGGCAACAAGCGGTGATGTTCCTCCTCCTCTTGTGGGAGCGTCCACAGTCATTGCTGCAAATAAGCTTTACGTTTTTGGTGGACGCCTCGTCTCGTCCCGTCAAATGACCAATCATCTATACATTCTTAATCTCGATACATTGGTGTGGACCCATCATGTCCCCGAACCTGATTCACCGCCTCCTCCGCGTGCACGCTACTTTCACTCTTCCAACCTTCATGGACACTATATTGTGATATTTGGAGGTATGAGTCACTCTGTACGACGTTCTTCACAAAGCTTATGTGCGCTGGACGATGTTTGCCTTTTTGACCTTGAACGCATGGTATGGAAGTACCCCGAGATTCAGCCCAGTATCTTTTCACCACAGGCACGCTATGCCCACTTGGCAGTGTGCTCATCGGATAAACTGATTGTCATGGGCGGTCAGGATATGTCAAACCAATACATCAACGAAATCAACGTCTTTGATCTTTCCTCTAGTAGCTGGACCCACGGAGGACAATTGAACAGACAGTATGGCGCTTACAGAGCAGTGGCCTTTTGCCCCACAGATATTGACACCGCTGTCATGTCATCACAGCCCTTTTGGGAACGAGCCACAAACGTAAAAGGACAGCAGCAGGACATCCCGCTTTGTGTTTATTCAAACTACAACTTCACTGATGTGACAAGAGACCTTCAAATGTTCTCGCCTCTTTCCTCCACCGAATTCAAAGACTTTAGCGCCGAAATGACGGGAAGCGCCTTACCACCAGGCTTGCGCTTCCCCTCAGGGGATTTATTAGGACATCATATGATATTGACAGGCACATATCTCACGCCCTCGCACCGATCCTTTCATATTTGGGCATTGAATCTCGCCAATCTTGTTTGGGTGAGAATCGACACCGGATCCATTTTGGCACATGGGTCGTGGAATCGCGGTGTGCTTTATGAAGATAAACAGCAGTTTTTCGTGTTTGGCGATAAAAACAGAGATTTGTTGGAGGATTACAATCATCGCCAGGTCAACTTTGCGCACGTAGCAGTGGTGGATTTGGAGGCATTTGGTATTTACTCTTATCCAAAAGAGACTTGTGCTCCCGTTGCACAGGAATTGGGTTTGAGCATGTTGAACGAGCCAAGTATGTCTGATATAGAAATTGTTACCAGTGACAATCGTTCCATTCCCGCCAACTCCAGCGTCATACGACAGCGATGGTCGCATTTCGAGAATCTTTTGGAGGAGAAGAGAGGATCGGGGCATAAGCAACTGTTGTTCCCTGAAAACTATCCCGTCACCTTGGCATTTCTACAATTCATCTATTCGGATCATCTAATGACAGCCCAGCAGCATCATCCCCAGATATTATCTCGGCTTTTGATTCTCGCAGACATGCATTCTATCCCCAGATTGGGTGTGCTAGCTACTCATGCACTTCACCAGATCCTCACCATCTCCACTGCAAGTATGGTTTACGAGACAGCGGCGCTTACCGGTCGCACTGCTCTCCAGATTCGTGCTTTAAGAGTGATGATCAATGCAAAGAAGATGCTTCAGCAACAGCAATTACAAAATAGCCTTGGCGCGGGCGAGTCACAAATGTTTGGAGACCCAGCATCATCACCACTGCCACCACCTGGCGGCCATTTCAATATATCACCCCACCGTTCTCACGAAGAATTCGATCCCCACAATAGAGTCTCGCCTAGTAATTCAACACCTAGACGTATGACGGGTTCAAAATCCTCTACAACCGCAGCTGCCATGGAATACGCTCCTTCGCCCAAACTGTCCAAATCAAGTACGCTTTATCACCAAGGAAATAAACCGCCACTCCACTTTACAGATAGACCTAGAAAGCCCAGTCTGGTGCCCTCCATGTACAGCGAGCACACTATGCCGGTCAAAAATAATGGTTATATGACACCCTCCTTTGATAGACCTAACATGGGTAATCGATTCTAGAATGTTATAAATTGTGTACTTTTAATAAAGAAAAATAATAAGAGAGAAAAAAAGCAAATCATTTATTATATGTAATCGTTTATATATATATTGTGTGTGTCATTCTATATCTATCATCTAGGCACCGATAGCGCCCTCTCCACGTAACTTATCAACCTTCTCTTTAGAATAACCGAGAACATTTTCAAGCACATCAGATGTATGGGCACCCAAAAGAGGAGGGGGCATTCTTATACTTGTCTTTGCATCACTGTATTTGACAGGAGGACCAACCATCTTGATCTTGCCGGCACGAGGATGTTCTACTTCATGAACAAGTCCTCTGGCCTTGATTTGAGGATGATCGAATGTCTGTTCAATATTTGAAATAGGGGCGAAAGGGAAACCGGCACCAGTCAACTTCTCCAACCAGAAGGAGTTGTCCTCTTCCTTCAAGCGCTGGGTCAACAAACCAATAAGCTCCTCTCTGTGCTGGACACGGTCCTTGTTAGACTTGTATTTACTCTCCTCGGCAAGGTGATCAAGACCCAAGCGGTTGCATAATTTGACAAACTGACCATCGTTACCAGCGCCTAACATCACAAACGAGTCTCTGGTGGGCAACACCTCGTAAGGAACAATAGAGGGGTGGGAGGTACCCATACGCTTGGCTTCTTGTCCGCCAATCAAAAAGTTGGAAGCAATGTTGGCCAAGGAGGCTACTTGGGATTCGATCAAGGAACAGTCGATGTGTTGGCCACGGCCAGTAACACCTCTCTGCACCAAAGCTGCCAAAATGGCACTATGGGCATAAAGACCGGTGGTGAGATCTGTATAAGAAATTTAAGTAATGCTATTCGTATATAATGTCCCATTTCATTTTACCTGTAATTGCTACACCGACTTTAACGGGCTTGCCATCAGGTTCACCTGTAATATGCATTAACCCAGCTTCAGCCTATATAAACCAATTAAATTAGTCATACTAAATAGCACGGGAATAAGTTAAAACTTTAATCACCTCAATAATCACATCATAACCAGGTCGATTAGCATAGGGACCTGTTTGACCATAGCCAGTAATCGAGGCATAAATCAACTTTGGGTTGATCTTGCTCAGTTCCTCATATCCCAATCCCATTTTGGCCAATTTTCCCGGCAAGTAATTTTCAACCAAAACATCACTCTCCTTGACAAGATCGTGGAGGAGCTGGCGTCCACCCTCCGACTTCATGTTGACGGTAACGGATTTTTTGTTGCGATTGACGCACAAGAAGTAGGCGGATTCACCGTGTTGGGTGTCGGAGGGGTCTTTGTTGTCGGCAAAGGGAGGTCCCCATGCACGGGTATCATCACCACCAACTGGGTTTTCAATCTTTACAACATCAGCACTAAGGGTAGAAGGAGTCAATTCAGATGTATCTCTCTCTTTTTTTTTCATTATCCTTCTTACCCAAGGTCACCCAACATCATTGTACAGTATGGTCCAGCTAATAAACGGCACATGATTTAATTAAAATATGTCAAATGGACAAATATACACTTATTTACCCAATACTCTTGTCAAATCCAAAACACGGACACCTTCCAAAGGGCCACGCTTAGGAGCTGGTGCGAGATCTCTCCATTGCGAACGAGTGACATGGAATGAGCGAACAGTCATCAGGGACTTTCTGCCAACTGTTCTGCTATTAGCCAAGATTGAAAAGATCATATTTGTGTATATTTTTTTTATAAAATCAAAAGTAGGAAAAGAAAAACAAAAAGATAATGGATTTAAGCCCTGTTTTATATACTTTTTGCAAGACCTCACGTTTAATATATAGATGATTTTCTTGATTTTTATTTCCGCTATAAACTTTTCCCGTTGACATCTGTAGAACCATTCCCAGGCTCCACAATAGGAAAGTGTGAGCTTTAATACGAAATGAATTTCTCTAAAGAGGTTTGTTTTGGAACTCTATATTGCTTTATGGCACTCTATATTTATATATCGAATTTCTTTAATAAATAAAGGATAGTATAATCATCACTTCATATTTGATTCATATTCAATTTAATAAATAGGATAAATGAATAGATTCAAAATATACTATTTAATGGAAAAAAGATCTGTGCAACGTGAAATAGATTCATAGCGTAAACGCATGAAACAATACACTCGTCAACAAGTAGGCTTTAATATGTCTAATAAACGTATATTCCCATGATATACAGCTTGAAGAGAAGACTCAAACTATATATCGATGCTAATTGATGACCATACAATAAGAGCTGAACTTAATTTGGTGTGAACCCAAATAACAGGAAAATAATTTACCAAAATTTTAAACACGAATACGGAAACTCCTTCTAGAACTCCGTCACTGCCATCTATATCTGATCTTTTCTCTTTAAATTCAAATGTAAAAAAAACATAGTTGTAGAAAGCATATCATTTCCAGGTACTCATCATTTAATATATAACAAGGATATCCAAGACAATGCATATTGTTACATTTACAATTACCTAAGAAAGTTAGAATTGACACTTGAAATCATAAAATGCCTTTTTTGACATTACGAAAAATATTTTTATTCGAAAGATCAAGCCAAAACAAAACACGCTTTATTATGGGGAGTTTATATAAATAAAACGTCTTATTATATTTCCCCCATTATACAAAAGAGACAGAACAAATGAATCAAAAAAGGGAGAGCACAACGACGTTTATCGTTGATAAGCCTCTCCATGTTCACGCCACAAACTGGTCAAAAATGGCTTTATGTCATCAATGATTGAATACGTTTGAATTAAGCTTTTTCTTAATCAACTACTACGACCTGAAAGCATATACATATATTTATTGAAAACATCTGATAATAATTTATATGATAACAGATCATGTTATTCTTTGGTATCAGGTTTGTTTAATGTGAGTGAGCCAGAAGAATGTACCTTCGATAAATAAAAATCATTTTTCGAAAATGCCTCATGATGATCTGCTGGTATTAGTGTTTTTTCTCCTTTTTTATGCATGGGCTCTATTTTTTTTTGGTCTCGTCGTTGCATCACCCAAGTTCCTAGCATCGTCATAATGAAGAGGATAATCAAGATGATGCTTGTTGTAAAACCTTTGTCTATATTTTAAAATGAGTTATTGTATCTTCTTGGTTTATCAAAAACCTACGATAATAAGGTGCATCTGTCACTGGCCATAGCACCAAGGGAGCCCAAGTTCCCATCATGGATGAAGATGTGTTCATAATTGCAATGGCCATAGCTCTCACTTCACTATGGGGAGATATGATTTCGCTTGCCCATGTCATAATAATCTACTTGTAAATGAATAAAGAGGCATAGATATAAAAAAGGGAGAAAATCAAACGTACAGAGTTCACTGCGCCTAGACCTGCATGTGTCAATAGAAATGCTGTATAGAGTAAAGGAAATGGCTGTACAAATGCCGAGAGCATGCTATTTATTGTTTTCATATATATAATTATTATAAATAAAACCAATATCATATAAATAAGAATAAACTTTACCTCATTCCAAATAAACCAATACAAGCTGGTACTATGATACACCTGATGTTTTTTTGTTAAAAGAAAAATAATTGTTGAATAGGACATGAAAAGTAAACAACACTTTTGTAGGTTACTTTACCAAACCCTTGTACGGAATCTATCACTGATGAACCCATTACACAATCCTACCACCATTGTAATGATGGTATCTGGCTATTATGAAGCATGAGAAAAAAATATATTTAGGCAGGTTCAAACTTACAGTTGTCAGTAAATTCGAGGTGATAGAATCAAACCCGATTTTCTTGGAAATAATACCCAAAAGATGCGTTGCACCCAACGCAACATGAATAGACGCCCATGCAAAGATAAAAGGATAAAGATATTTGTTGGAGACGACGGCTTTGATCTTTTCAATTATTTTTGTGGGCCCAGTTTGAGCGGACTGTGGGTTATTTAACTCGATTCTTTTCATGGAGAGGGACTTCTCCGCTTTACTGAGCCATTTTGTATTGTGCGGATAGTCAGGTAAAAAGCGAAAGCCTAGACCTGCTAGAAATGCAGTGATGCTTGCATCAAATAAAAACATCCAACGCCATCTATATATAAAAATGTTTAACGGCGGGTTTTCTATCTTACATATTTTCGTACCCGCTAAGACCAAATTTTCCATCCATTGTTTTCAACATGAGCGCTTGTATAACACCGCTCAAACCGGCCCCAAGGGAACCACAAATAGACAAGAGTGCTAATCGTTTTCCTAATTCTTTTTTGGAATACCAAGTACCTATCAAAAAAACAACCTGATTTGGAAAAAAAAATTAGAAAAGGTCCAAGAAACATTTTTCAATTGTTAAACTTACACCTGGATAAAATCCTGCCTCAGCCAATCCGAGTAAGATCCGAATGACATATACTGCTTCTACAGATTGGACGCATGCCATTGAAATAGTAAGTATACACCAAACACCTTCTAGAGCGGGGAGATAAATGGATGGTTTCAAATTTGATAAAAGTATGTTGGATGGTACCTGCATTCTTTTATGTAAAAGAAGAATAGTGTAAATGTGCTTACTATTTAAAATTATGAAAGAAAAAATAACTTACGATAAGTAACCAATCATGAATAAAACACCCATCCAATTATACTGGACACCCGTAATATGAAGCTCTTCTTCCATTCCACTAATAAATGCACTACCTATCATCCTTTCGCTTGATTAATTTTCTTCTTCTTTGAGAACAACATATACTTTCTCAGTACCTAGATTACTGCTATCCAACGCCTTGACTAGATTTCCAAACATAGCGAATACCAATAAATGTTTATCAAGTCTTCGTACAAGTGCCTTTTCCTCGTTTTCATCAATGTATTGTTTTGACGTGATGGTACTATTATCTTCCTTATCTGAAGAGTTTAGATCAATTGAGTGATGTGACCATTTATCAGAAGATGTATAGATCCTTTCTTCTTTCATATCCATTATATTTAATAAAAAGAAAGAGTGAAGAATTTGTGTATACTGAACGTTTTGAAATAAATAACTGAAATTTAGACAGGATTGATAAACAAAAAAGCGGGAAATTAAATACAAAGAGGGGGGACAAAGGAGAACAAAAACTTTAATCAAAAGGGAAATATGGGGGGTTTTGAGTGTAGAGGACTTGAAAATGAAACATGGAAAAGGGGAGCTAATATGACAAGCGTTCTAATGTCGTTATACACTAAGGATAAATCACAAAAGAAAGTTTATACCGAAGTTTAGTACACTTTTTGATTTGTTTGATCCAAGTGTAAACTTTATAATATTTATAAAATGCAATCATAGTAACGACGTCATGTAAGCCCTATCAGATTATTTGACATATTCTCATATAAATAGGGTCTTCCTCGCCCTTGCATTTTCTCTTTTTCTTTCTTTTTCTATATATATTATTAAAATAATCTTCTTCTCCTTTTTATTTACATTTATATACTCTTTAAATCTATTTTTATATAAAATTCTTTCTTTTTTCTCACTCAATCTCTTTATACTTTATATTAAATACTTGGCTGTTGATTAAAAAACCTCATATATTAATATGCCTCAACCATCGGTTAAACCAGTTAATCTAACAGGAGGGCAATGGTGAGCTATTATTACTCGGGAATAACATAACCCATTTCATTAAATATTTACTTTTTATTACCACTCTTTTACAGCGATCATTGTGGACAGGTAAAGTTTACAAATCAAGTCCAATAACAGTAATATTTTTTTATTCATTTTATAAATTAGTATGGACATAATCGCAAATCATGTAGTCTTTTAAAGACAAAATAAGAAATGCAGACGCGAGATCACTTTCTTTATAACCCCCTTTTTGTATACCCATAATCGCTTCCACTATTTTTCTCTTCAGGATAAAAAAACATTTCTTCTTTTGTAACTTTTTAGCCTCATACTGTCGCAACATTTCGTTTTAAATCCATCCTGCATACTTTCCACAATCGAGTAAATATTAGAATAAGCTCTTTCTATTGCAGTGTTTTTTAGAATTTCTATTTCAAAAAAATTCAAACGTAAAATACGTATGTTTCGCTTCTTTAAAACAATCAAGACTCAAATTCGAACAATATCAAATAAACGAAATTTCTGTAAACTTCTACTAAAGGTACATGCTTGGTTTTATGAAAAAGCTAAACTGACTTTAGAAAATTCAATTTACCCCTGAAGAGTTTTTTTTTCGTAATAAGCACAAGACCATTACTATATTACTATTAATGTAGCATAGAAGGCATCTAAACTTACCATTTATTTGTATAAATGTTCTTTTTGATTCTATATGACTGTGCGCATAATAACAATATAAGTTCTTATTGTAAATACGGTAACGTTATTACTAGTCTATCCTTCTCTTCAGTAATGCAGTTCTAACTTTAATGAAAGATTTTACATCTCATTATCAATACTGTCGAATATATGAATGAAAACGTTACATACACCCATTTAATAATATCTTTGAGTAGAAGAACTAAATATTTCGGCTTGCTATTTTTTTTTCAGGTATGTGAACCTGACATACTCAGCGTATACCATGTTGAGTTACTAATAGTTGTAACGAAAAATTCTAAAATTATATTCTATGCACTATTATTTTATCATTAATTGATTTGATTCTGTTTTGTTCGGATTACCGAGATTCTTATACTTTAATATATTTCACCCTCTTCTCTTTCTTCCTCTCCTACATCTCAAATTTTTCAAAAAGTTGTAGACAGACGCTTAACTGAGGAAAAAAAAGTAATTTAATCATTGACATTACCTTTACAACCATTATTAGCAAAATAGAAAAATTAAAATGGTGAATTCTACTTTCGACTTTCGTTTGATGTTTTAAACTGCATTATTTCCAAGTAGCATTTTGAAAAAGTACTATTAAGATTTTTCAAAACATAAAACGCAGTCTTCTTTCTGTGTGTATTTTTTTAAAAGAATATTTAACAATATAGTTTCAAAGTTTTATAACGCACTTTGTAATGTTTATAAATAATAAGTAAAATAATAATAATAGACGTAAACAATAGTAACTCTTTATTTACTATTGATTAACTTGGGACATGTCGGAGAATATGGTCTCTCCATTTGTGAGTTCCCCCTTATTGTTAGTTTTTTTTTGAAAACGTTATAACCCTTTTCATACTTCCGTATGTCTTATGGTAGGATGATCTGCAAAAGGCATTAAGTTTATGTTTCATCAGTGTGTTTTTTGATAGCATAATCAAAATTGGCAAATCAAACATGACTTCACCTTTTGCTGACCAAAACAAATCCTAAGTAAAATAAACTTCTTTGCATATCAATGCATTATTTAACAAAAATAAGCTTTGATATATATTTTTTGATATGAGATTGATAACTTTTGTTATTATTTCACTATTATTATTTTTTTTAAAAAAAGCATCATCTCTCCAATGAGATAACAAAGAAACCCGGAATATTATTATGGCAAGGAAGTTCATGCACTGTTAAAAAAATGGGAAAACAATCGTTCCGAAGTACGATTGGCTACAGAAGTGTATTTTTTACTCAGCTCTCCTACTCTTCCGCTAATCATGAAAAGTCTACATTGTAAAGTGGTTAGTTATAATGTCGTTTCATATACTATGAAGAAAGAATCTATAACATTGAATGACATATAAGTCAACTGTTTATGTCTTTTTTGAAGGTTTAAGCTATGTCTCGTTATCTTCTCTATTTATATTTTTCTGCTTTTTTTAGAAATGAAACAAGTAATACTAAACTTGTCTATTCCAGGCTTCAAAAAATGGACATATTTTAAGGTTCATTAAAAATATTAATTAATAACAATCTTGGTATTGCTAATCATACCTCTTAGTATGCATATAAATCACGCAAAGCACTTTTGTCATGGTAAAAAAAAATGTATATATTTTAGGCATAAGAAATAAAGGGAACGCACAATTTTTTTTTTCATTTCGGCACCCAGTGCGTTGTGAGTAATAATAATAAGAAAATGCTAGTGGACTGTCATACATTGAATGTATATCTAGTTTACTATATATAAATTAAGAATGATATATTAAATATAACATCGTAAAGGATATTGCTCTTTTGGATAATACAGCAATACCAAGAATGATGAGTGAATGTTGTAATTCTAAATCCAAAAAGGTTTTTTTTTTAGTGTTGTACCTGATCTATCCTGCTCTTATTTAAATTAATAGTGACAAATGACACAGGACCCTAAAAGCTGAAAAAAAGAATTTGCACAGGTCATTTGAATGTTGAAGTGGAAAAAAGAAGGAAGTGTAATTAATGTAATAACTGGTAGAATGCCTTTCATTTCTTTTATTTTCTCATTCATTTTTACTTTTATATTACAAATCGAAAATACCCCATTCAAACCCGTAATATTGAAATGCCCATAATTGGCATATTATAGCATTTTGAAATACTAATTGTATCCTTTCTTTTGCCATGAACTTCAGTTATGAATATCATTATTATAACAGGTTTAGATAGCATGAAAGTTTGACATTATCTTTGAATGATGATAGAGTATATAGTTTTCATTACTTATTATTTTTGTATCGAAGCTTTTCTTGTTATTGTTGCACTGGAAGTAAATAAAATAAGGTGATATTTATCAAAACCATCTGATGAGCCCCTCCCCCAATATAATATTAGAATTAATATATGATTCTATAGACATCACCACACTTAGTATGTGAATACCAGTGTTGCAAAAGGATACTATCAAGTACAGGCACACCAGATCGCACTTGTGATATCAAGTAGTTTAGCATTTAATAGTAAAAATGCATAATTACAGTACAAATAATAGAAAACGCTAGTAATGAAATAGTCGAAAGCGCAAGAATAATTTGACAAAATATTTTTGATCCAAAACACACCTCCACGCACCTTTTCTTTCGTTTGTGTGGGGGAATTGAATCGGCGAAGTCTTTTAAACAAAATTGGTCAATTTCTTGTTTTGTCATATTTCGAAAAAGGGTTGAAATTAGGCCCGGTAAAACGCGGCCCTAATGTTACACAAAGACCGTTGAGCTCATGGCTTTTTTAACTTTTTTTTTTTACTATTTTCCTCTTCTTCTTCTTTTATTTTAACTCTCTCTTTCCTTATATTATTTATTATGGCTTCTATCTTCTCATCTGACGACGTTGCAAAGCACAACACCAAAAACGACTTGTGGGTCTCCATCCACAACAAGGTTTATAACGTTACTGAGTTTGTCATTGAGGTAATTGTCTAGCTTAAGAAACCGAATAAGAAATACAAGATATACTAAACTGCACCGTTATTTAATTTATATAAAAAACAGCATCCTGGTGGTAAGGCCCTTTTTCTTTTCATGACATTATAATTATAGAGGTTGTAAGTAACACGTGATTATTAACGGGGAGCTTTTGTTATTTTTCAATAAATAGGTGAGGAGGTTTTGATTGATGAAGCAGGTAAGATCTAGTAATCATTATAACAGAGTTACTGTAATCTTATATCTGTTTATTATATCGGTTACAACAGGCAAGGATGCTACTGAAGCCTTCGAAGATATCGGTCACTCTGATGAGGCTCGTGAAATTTTAGAAAAGTACTTGATTGGTACTTTGGATGAAGAGGTAAAAATAGAAGCGATGATGATGAGAAATAGAAATATATGTGTATATATTTATCCCGTACTTGAGATAAATATGTGTACATACAAGAAGGATCTTCAAAACAGTCATATCTAATTACTTGTTACGTGTTTTAGTCTCAAAAGTCATCCTACGATATCAATCCCCTTCGTGCTGGCGAACTCCCTGAACAGAAAAAGTCTGGATCGTAAGTAGTAGTTTGATTGCGCATTCATCTAATTTGCTGAGTGTGGGTACTTAATTATATATCTGTGTAGTGCTCTTCGTGTCATCTTGCCCGCTCTCGCTGTTGCTGGTGTCCTTGCTTACAAGTTTATTCTTGCTCCCAAACCCCATTAAACCATTTTATTTGTACTAAATAATTCAAAACAAAAAAATGAAAATAAAAACAATGCATATTTCTGCTTTTTATATATATATATAAGCATATATATATACTCTCACACACACAAGAATGATTTACAAACTACATAGCTCTCGATTCAACGTCACTCATTTTATCTCCTTTTATTTACATGAATGCGCATCTCTTTATATTAGAACATGACATTTATTTTCACTTCTTTCTCTTATTTTATTCTTTTATTTTCTTTTTTACTTTTTTTCTGATTTTTTGTTGTTGGAATAATAACAATGGGATCGAATAAAAAAGCAGGACAGAGCCTATACGTTACTTTACATCAAATTAGTTTTCTTACTACAGGATTATGCACTACGCTTGGTGTACAGTGGTTATTTTATAAAGGCGCTGCCTGTGAGTGTTTTTGATCTTTATAGAAAAAAGAAATAAAAAATGTAATCTAAATCAAGTTTAATCTGTTTTTTATTATTATAACATCCAGCTTCTATGAGTTTATTGCCTCAATTATCATCGTACAGTGGTATGATACTTGTAGGCTTATTCATTCCCCTTATTCTTCGCAGAAAAAACCGAGTACCAGAATACAAGGGATTGTTTATAGAAGAAGGAGATCATAGTATCCAGGTAAGGGGCTAGTAACGGGCTAGATGCTTTTTTGTGTATATTGTCATTTAATATTTACTTTTCACCATAAACTCCTTGATTTTAGACCACTCCTCTTTCTAAGGAACAGGAAAAGGCAGCAGAAGAAGATGCATTTATTATGTCTCAAAAACCTCATATTAATATATCACCAATCATGAAAAAGGAGGAAGGTCCGATTCCTCACTTTTCAATCATGAAATTGGCCTCGCTTGATCTCATGGCTAATTTCTTAGTGACTATTGGATTTTCCATCATTGGTAGTGGGGTACATATAACAATGAGAAAAAAGAAGAAGAAAAAATATCGCATATGTATACTAATAAATGCATAAATAAACAAAAAGATGTATCAAGTCATATACAGTAGCGTTGTTGTTTGGTGCGCCATTCTGTCTTGGCTCATTATGGGTCGAACACTTTCTAAAACACAATGGCTCTCTATCTTTGGTGCCACTGTCGGTTTAGGTATCAGTTCTCTTGATAGCTTAACAGGAAATACATTTCAAACAGACAACGTTGTTATAGATGAAGGTAAAAAAAATCTAGTTTTGGTTTGAGAAAGTGTGCGAAAGACTGAAGAGTGAGGAATTTAACACAAACGATATAATCACTGCTTCTTAGTTGGACACGTTTCCTCTCCCAATAATACTTTACTAGGTGGCACTTTAATCACACTTGGAGGTACATTTCTGTATGGTACGTTGTAATCTAAACAAACAATATATTTTTTAGTTGTTTATATAAATTCCTTGTGTAAATATAGCTTGCATTTATGTGTACGCCGATCACATTCTCTCTCCAAAAGGACAACACCAACAACCACCGTTACCTGCACGAGTATGCTTTTGGATGGGCATCTATACTTCTATCTTTACGTGGATTTGGATCGCCGTTTATACCATCCCTCAATTTGGCGATCTTATTCACGTTAAGGAAGGCACTAGTACATCGTCTATTGTATTTACGTATCTTATTATTACCGCTGCCAATTCATTACACTCTTGGAATTATTATGAATTAATAGATCGTATTGGAAATGTAAAGATATATATGAAACGAAATAAGGGTTTTGTTTAGTTATTTACCAAGATTTGTTTGTTTATATACATAGGTTGCTACAGGTATTTTACAGGGTTTACGTGCCATTTTAGTCTATGGAATCAGTCATCAATGGTTTTGCCAACAAGATTCAGCACAATGTAAGTTTCAATTATGATTAAAGACAAAAGGATATGTAAACTGATTGTAATACATTTTACTTGGTTAGGCTTCACTACTTCTAAAGGCTTAGGCTCTTTGGTAGTAATAGGCTGTGTTCTTCTATTCACAATTGGAAAAGCGAAGAATTAAAATGAAGAAAGAAATAGATTGAAAAGAAAAATTGTATATAATACCTTCTTTCTATTTCTCTCCTTTATGCCACTGCTTATTCTTAAAAAAATTGTTTTTTGAAAAAAAAAAAGAAAAATTCCCCATTATATTTTTGTACTTTTGTTAAATGCAGTAGTATATTAGAGTCTAAAAAAGAAGTCCTATTGTATTTTTCATTTTTATAAAAAAGATTGAATATAGCATAACTTATTTTAACGAAAAGAAAGTTCAAAGTTCTTCCATGCATCTAAAAAAGCTCAATTTTTGTTCCCACTACAAGTTTGTTTACTTCCAAAATCTGTACAGTCCAAATTGAAAGATATATCTTAGAGTTTACTCTTGCACAAAAAAATATATCCATTTTAAGTTTAGTTGAAAATCCCTACCTTAATAAAACAAGCTGTTGAAAATAAATAGCACAAATTTCCATTTAAATCGTAACTCTACCAGCACACTGAAGGATTGTATTTTTGAGAGACCGTGAGAGATGCCTTTAATCAGGGCTGTCGGGCTATTAGTGGAAGTATTTCAGCCAATAAAATTCCTCAATAGACTCTATTTTGACTGTATTCTAGCCAATAAAATA
>VCJJ01001072.1:4268-22638 GCA_024139415.1 Backusella tarrabulga
AATATGATTTTGTAAAAGTCAAAGTATATTTATCCAGTCAGCACTACTATGTCCTTTCACGGTTCCTACTGTGCCGGATGCTAACAGCGGCTCGCATAGAATATGGCCATGCACTCCGCATTGCACTTGATCTCAAAAAGAAGCTTGTGGATAAGCCTCAGTTGGACGTTTCGCAGGCCGACCTGCAAGTGGAGTTGTTTGAGCTGATTAGACAACATGGCTACACACAGCAGCATGTTGAATGGTACAAGATTATGGCAAAGTGAGTCAGTTAGTTGGTATTATTGTTATTAGTTGTACTCATATTGGGTTTTGTATATTTTAGATTTTATCACCAGCGTATTCCTTTGGCCATCCTTTTGGGTGGCACAAAATCCACTCTAAAGTCCACGATTGCCACCTGTTTATCCGAAAGACTGAATTTGTCATCAGTGCTGAAGACGGATGTTATCTATAATTTGATCCACACTATTAAAGAGTAAGTAGACAAGGAAAAGAGAGAAAGTGAAAGAGAGAATTCTGGCTGACTCCATATACATATAAAGTGGCAAGATCCCGGACCCTATTTGGTCCGATCCAAACTTAAACAAAGACGATGAGTGCCACTTGGTATATAAAGGTAAAAGGCTTAGAAAAAGGAAGGACCTGGGTTTATAGTTAGTTGTTTAGGTCTTCAAGGCGACGTGTGCAAATCAGTAACGGATGGCAAGTCCATCATCATTGAAGGAGATTTGATAAATCATGCTGTGCTCGATCACCTAAAGCTGATTGCAGACAAGGCAATCTGGATTCCACTGCTATTAGTCATGAGGGACTGTCAAACACACCAAGAATTGCTTTACCGAGAGAAGGACATTGAATTCCAACGTATACGCGATTGGCAGGACCGATTAATGGAAGCAAATGCAACTAGAGACTTGGGTGAAAATACTTTTCATGTCATTGAGGTTGACGTAGAGGATATTCAGCGCACAATCGATAAGATTCAATCCATTGTTCTTGATCGTATTGCCCACACTGTAGTGGTGAATTAAAAATACAAATGGGTAATATTAGGCTTTACGGGATAGCTGCTTTACATATCCTCCTGAGGTCTGTAATGAGTATGCCTCATAAATGACCATCTTGTCTTTCAATTTTATATAAATTTGCAGCAAATGATGATATGTCATCATCAGATTAAATAAAGTGGTTCTACAAGCCAAAGCTTCTTTTTCATATTAAAGTGTAACAAGAGTTGACATATGTTGTAACTTTTTCTCATTCTCTTGAAAAAAAAACAGTATACAATCTGATGACACGTTACTTATTCATATGCTCAGTCCTACAGTGATTGATTGACTATAAAGTATATTACAAGGAAACGTGTTTATTATCATAAACACAGGCATCCTGCTCTGTTCATAAAGGTTCCTTGTTTTATTGAACGGATGATCTTTTTTTTCTTGGAAAGGGAATCCTGCAAGTGAATATTTGATCAATATCCTCAATATTCCAATTATTGTATCTATCGGCTTTATATAGTAAAGAGATACATGGAGCAGGAATATCTCTCAGTGGTTGAAAACATGTACTTTTCAAGCATGAGTCGATTTTTTCCCTGTTATTGTTAAGTTTTCTATTTGATCTATTTATATCGATATATTGATTGTTATTAAGAAATAGAAAGTTATCCAGTAATGGGTAAGCTATATCCACTACTGACGGCTTTGCAAGAAGTTACTTATGCGTCAACAAAGAATCGACTGTTCGAATCCAAACAAACCGACACACAACATGGGGTCTTCATACTCCACGTTGCAATGTAATTACCAGGAGGAACCCGGAATAGTTTTGAGTCAACGTTCTAGGTTGTTGAAGAAGGGGGTCCATGCAGTTTGGAATGATGTCGAAGATGCAGGTTCCACAAAAAGAGGGGTAAAAATGTTTACATTTATACAATCAAACGATATTTCAAAACGATATAAAATATAATTATACAACTACTCTAAAGGTAATATTGGCTCGTAAAGTTCACTAATGATACCAACGTATAGGAAACGCCTTTACTTTTTAAAATGATGGTGCTATTTCTTGATTGATGAAACCCAAAGGAACTTACATTGGTCGCCAAAACGTGAAATAAGCTACATTATAACATTATCTTATCTTAAGTTTTTATATACATAGAGAAAGCATATTGTAAGATTTGGAAACAGTAATTCCTGTTGTTCATCTATTAGTTTGGTCGAGCCCCAATTACAAGCAAGCCTGATGATAGTAATAATAAACAGGCACAAGATCAAAGGATGGTATTGGATTCTTGTAAAAATAACCATCTTGCAATCAAGCAAGTTGAACATAGTTAAGGAATCCGATAGTTGTGTTTTTTATTAAATAAACTTTTATATTTTTCCTTTTTGTTTTTTCGTACATGCCATTTAATTGTTGTTATTATTTTGTTTTTTTGGGGGCAAGAAACGTATTGGGCACCCGAGACTTGCTTCAAAGTAGGTCTCTTTTGTGCATAAAGTAATTTATCTTACCGTTTAATTATTTGGTAAATAAACAATACACAATACTACTTTAGTTCTATCTTCGTTTTATCATTTAATAAAAATGATGCTATAACATAAAGGGAGGATAGCTCAATAATGTTGAATCAGTTGAGTGAAATTGCTATAATAACAAAATGGTAAGTTTTTAAATTCTACTTTTTATTTATGAAACGGTTTCCCTCAAGCCCTTTTCCCTTAAAACCCTTCGTGTTGATTTGACAAGCCAGGAAAATGGCTTTTTCTTGTTTCATTTTGTTTATTGTTTTCATAAAGTCTGTGTTAATTACTAGATTTAGGAAGCTAGCAAACAACGTGGCGATTACAGCATATTCTCCATCGCTTTCTGTTGAATATAGCCATTCAAAAATATAATAAAACAAAATGTAAATAAGAATGTACATTTTTGTTTAAATCCATAATAGAAGGATTTACAAGGAGGGAGATCGACAGAAGAGAAAAACGTTGCCTTCAATACACGTTGGTAATGACAAAAATAATACTTATAAATAGTACATTAAAATGGTAAGGCAAAAGAACTCTTATCATCTGATTTCATTTTACAAGACGATGATGATGATGGTAACCAGGGTATTTTACTTAAAAAATAATAATTAAAACCTTATGATTTTAACATTAAATAGTCGCACTTCAATGAATGTAAAGCATACATATACTTTACCTCTTCCTTCATTATATGAAAACACATCTTGAGCAAAGGGAAAAAAGATGTTTTTTATTATCGTCAATCCATAAATAAATTACGTCAAACTTATTTATTAAACAATGCCTTGACCCCACTCTTTTTTTCAAAAAGAACTTGTTCAACGTTGCTCATAGCGTGAGAAAATAAACTTCTACTTCTCCACTTTCAAAAAAAAAATACAGGAAAAAGGTGGAGCACATTCTACAATTGGCAATTAAACAACAAACATAACTGATTTTAGGCAAATGAAAAAAACACGATCCACCTAAATTTAAAGTTTTATGTCGGCCCGCTCAATACTTCGACAGCTCTCCCCTTTTTTCGCTGGTGATTTCGGAAGCACCAGAAATGTAAAAAGCACAAAAAAAAAAAGATATATAAATCAAATGCGATGGGCTGGAGACCATCTTGATAAGATTTTTTTACTTCTCCACATTCATCTTTATTATCTCTACCAATGACAACCTCTCATTCCCAGCTCTCCAATCAGCATTCAAATTCTGGTTGCTCCTTCTGTGGCAATGCTGGTCATATCGCGTGGAACTGTCCAAAGCGCAATGTACCAAGATAACCAAGACGTAACGTCTATCATTTCTTGATTCTGTGTTCCTACTATGCATTTCTTTCTCTTTCTTTCTCTCTCTCTTTCAATATCGTCAAGTCTACTGGTCAACCTGTCTGATTTATCTTGCTTTCTCTTTCTCTCCCCATATATCTTGACCTTCATATATTTACTTTGCATTACCATTTCTTAAAAATACTCATAAAAATAACAAACAAAAAGTAAGATAACAAAGGAATATGCCATATATTCATATCATGCTCTCCACTCTTCTATTATGAACGAATAAAATATTGGTTTTTTTCGATCTTCTCCTTTTTTTTTATGAACCCATTTTAACATCCGCTTGTTTGTGGTTCGTTTCCAATTTAATGTCCTTAAATTAGAGTGATTATAAAAACATATTAAAGGGAACACACACAGCAGGACGCTATAAAAAATATTTGTCCAGAACAACATCAACCAAAGCCCTTTGTTTTATATAGGTAAAACATCTATGTGATTTTAAGTGATTATAAATAGGTGTTCATATTTAGAACTCAGTGCTATTCTCTGTGATATCATATTAAATATTTTAGCTTTAACAAATCATAATTGGTTTAAGGCTCTAGGCGATCTATATGATGCAATCTTTTGAGCCTTTTTATTAAAAAAAGAGAGCTTCTTTTTTCTCTTTTTCCATGATTTTCTTGGACAAGTTTCATGTTTTTCAAGTCATTTAATAGGGCCCTGAATTCATGCGGAGAACACAACTTTATAAAGAGCCATAACACCTCTCTCACACTATGTCGTGATAACAAGAGTATTAAAATTTTTTAAGTATACCAAATGTTTATTTTATAAATAGATAAAGAGAGGAAATAGAAAAAATAAAGCCTTTTTTTCTTTTTTTTTTTGTTTCTACATTTAAAATAGAACTCTTGAGTAGCAAATATATATCTTCAAATAAAAATAATAAATAGGAGGTTCTTTTTGATTCGTTTGTCATATAGTTACTATATATAGAAATATCTATTAACTTATATATATATTTCCCCTGTTCCTTTTTTCTAATTCATCTATTATCGTCTCTTTTTCTCTTCCGTTTTTTTTTCTAATTATTGTTACATATACAGCAACATGTTATTTCCATATACTTTCAAAAGTAAACTATCCATGACAACCATGACGGCACTCAGCGCCGACCAACTCTTTCAACTTGGCAACGAATATCTATTTGGCAGAAATGGGCGACAAAAAGACCCCGTCACCGCCATTGCCTGTTTCCACCACGCCCTCGCCTATCACGATCACACAAAATCAGAAGGTGTCATTGGATTTTGCTACGAATTTGGTTTGGGCGTAGAGAGAGATTTCGTCGAAGCCGAACAATACTATCTATCCGCCTCACAAAAGTCAGATGGCGTTGCCATGTCTCGTCTCGCCTTTTTACGTAAATATGGACGCCCCAACGTTAAGATTGATCGCATCGAAGCCGACTTGTGGACACAGCGTGTGGAGAAGGTGCCCAATGCTATTGATTGGATTATACAGGCAGCTACCATCGACGCCGATCCCTCCGCTCAATACTCCTTGGGTGTGTGCTACCATGACGGCATTGGCATGTCCAAGGACGCTCACGCCGCTTACAGGTGGTACAAGGCAAGCGCAGAACAAGGCAACGCACGCGGTCAAGGCATACTTGGTTATTGCTATGGTGAAGGTTTTGGAGTGGAAAAAGATGAGGCCGAAGCCATGCGCTGGTATCGTCTAGCAGCAGACCAAGGAGAGACGGTGGCGATCTACAATGTCGGTTATTGTTATGAGGACGGTATCGGAGTAAAAAAGGACGTTCAGGAGGCAGTCAAATGGTACAGCCTTTCGGCAGAGCAAGGAAATGCCTTTGCACAAAATTCTTTGGGTTATTGTTATGAGGATGGTATCGGAGTTGAAAGAAACTATGATTTGGCGGTGTCTTGGTATAAAAAATCTGCAGAGCAAGGTTACCCCTGGGCCGAATGTAATCTCGGTTACTGTTATCAGAATGGTATTGGTGTTGAGAAAAATTACAAGATGGGTGCTTATTGGTATAGAAAGGCTTCCATTCAAGGTCATGCAAGAGCACAACACAATTTGGGTTTCTGTTATCAGAATGGTATTGGTGTTGACAAGAATGAACAGGAAGCAGTCAAATGGTACAAGAAGGCTGCAGACCTCGGCAATATCTTTGCTTACCACTCGCTTGGTTACTGCTATCAAAACGGTATCGGTGTCGAGGTGGATGACCAAAAGGCTGTTTTCTGGTATTACCTTTCCGCTGAAGATAGCCATGCCCCCGCCCAATTATCTTTAGGCTACTGCTATAGAAATGGCATTGGTGTGCGCAAGAATGAGTCTGAGGCTGTCAAGTGGTTCAAATTGAGTGCTGAACAAGGTAATGCATTAGCACAAAACTCGCTTGGTTTCTGCTATGAAGAAGGCTTGGGTGTCACCAAGGACGCAACTGTGGCCGTGTACTGGTATCACCAATCCGCTCGTCAAAACAATCCCTGGGCTCAGTGTAACCTTGGTTTCTGTTATGCAAACGGTATCGGCATCAAAAAGAGTAATTCACGCGCCTGTTACTGGTACCAGAAGGCTGCCGCTCAAAACCACGCACGCGCCATGGATAAACTTGCCTTACATCTACAGGAGGGTCTTGGCATCGAGCGCAATTTTGATACCGCTTTTAAGCTATTTCAACAGGCTGCAGCTCAACAGCACGTTGCTGCTCAATACCACCTGGCAAATTGTTATGAAAAGGGTATTGGGTGCACGGTTGATATCCGAGAGGCCACTCTATGGTTCGAAAAAGCTGCAATGTGTAAGTTGATTATATATATATATCTAGAATGTTCAGTTTTACTTACTTTAATTCTTTTTTAGCTGGTTGTCGTAATTCCCATGAAAGACTCCGCCGTCTACTTGTCAGAGCCTGTTTAATATCTGGTTCTGTACCTATCATGACTGATGATGATTCAATGTGCTCCGGCTACATTTGTGGTTTTAGTGCGCCGGCCGCATAAAGTATTCTCAATTGTATTATTCCCCCCTTATGTTTTACTTTTTTGTTTACCCTTTATTTGCTTTTTTTTTTATCTCCTCTCCTTAATCACTACACTGTATATCATACACTTTTACCTACAAAAAGTCTCTTTTTTTTGTACATTTAATTTTTTTAATAAATCACTTTTTATTATTAGACTAATTTATAATGACTACCTCTTTTATCTATTATATACGTTCTCTCTCTCTCTCTCTCTCTCTCTCTCTTTAAGACATATAAATTTACTTTCATTATGTATGGAGTTGGTGACCATTGCTACCCCTTTCCCCTCAATTGGTCCTAAACCAACTTATCCTCGATGAAAAGTCTTGTATAATTTTAAAGTAAAGTATTTCCTTTTAATTCTGTCCTCTCTCTCTGTCTTTACATCATTGTTTGGTCTTCTGTGTTAGATATCATCTCATTATACCAGAACAAGCGTATTATAGGAGGGATCTATTTGTATGTTTGGGACTCTTCTTATTTTCAAATAACAAACAAACATCTCTTTTTTTATAAAAACTTACACTTATTAAAGAAAGGTTATACATTTATAAATAAATTGTATAAAAAGGGTTTTTTTATTCGCTAGGCTAAATATATATGCTTGTTTTTATTTTCTGCCTGTTGAAGCACAAAGTAAAACAGTTTATATTACGTAAGACGGACATTTTTGTTAAAAGCTGATAGAGATTTATTAGCTGAATCAGATTATTTACATATAACGTTTGGTATCCTTTTCTAAAGGTAGCCAGAAAAAACCGTTTAAATAATTATAAAATAACATTAATTTAAGCCAATTCAAGACAGGTCCGATGTCCAAGAATGGATACCGAGGGAAGTTTCCGTGTAGAAAAAAAATGATTTACACATCTTTAATATTTAATATATTGATTTTTTGTAAAAGGCTATATAGCGGATCAAATTGGGATGTCGAAAGAAGACAAAGATAGGAAATAGATAATAGAGTATCGTCGCACAATTACAAAGCATGTATTTAGAGGGATTGTGCTTTTAAACTCTAGCATGATTTTGACAAGTGTTGACCAAATGGATAAAGGGTTATCCGTTAAAAGTCCGAAATTCTGCTATTTTTTGTTTCGGGATAGGACAGACTTTATGTCAAAAAGTATCTGTCTTTTCCGCTTGACAAATGCAAGCCCGTTGTGATCCGATAATTGTTTATACGATAAAGTAGCGTATCATACACTTTTCTGATTAAATTGACCAGTAAAAAAAAAATAGAATGAGATCAATTTTAACAGACATCCATAATAATCTGATTCTAATTATACAGTATCAATAGCCATTGTAAACGAACAAAAAGAGGGTATTCTGCTTATTTTACGTTTGTCTCCAAGAAGAGACAAAAGAGGAAATAAATAGAGATCCAAGATAAAATGTTTATATGTATATATAAAACCAGGAAGTTTATTTTCAGGTATTTTTATCCACCTATTTGGATTCCGTGGGATGATCTAAAGTGATCGTCCAATCAGATGAAACTTGGTTTTCGTTGGCGTTTGGCGGCTAACTGTTTAAGCCGTACAAAAAACATATATATAGGACGCAAAAATCGCAATAATTATTTTTCTTCTTACTCATTATATCTCATTCATTTACATTTCATTACTACTCATATTTGCATAAAATGGCCATTACATTCAAATTCCCATTCTCCAAACACAACGCTACTGTCAACCCTGAAAAGACACCTGAAGAAGAAGAAAAACTATCGAAATCTCGCTCCATGATGAACTCCTTCTTGGCTGCATTCAGTACCGAAAAATACATGAACGATCCTGTCCGTACTACAAATCATCCTGATGTTGTTGGTTACTACTATGATCCTATGAGTTGTGGACAAGCTATTACTGTTGGCTATGATTGTACCAATACTGGCGCTTAAAAAAAAACATTTGCATCATTCTTTTAGACAAAACAACATATTATACCTACATTTTACATTTTATTATAATAATAAACATTCCATTCATCTATCTATTTAATGACTATATAAATGGTATCACTTTTGTTTGTGTTTATGTTTGTCTCATATTACCACCATTGGCTTATTACAAGAAGCATCGATCTGTCATTAAAAATCATACTTTTCATGCTGTTTTGACAGAAAAGGAATGTATACTTTTTCACAAAAAAAAGGAGAAAGAGAGAGAGAGTACCCTAATTTCCTTTTAATATTGTTATTACCATTATTGATGTTCTTTCCTTTTATCCATGTATTTATTTATTATCTCCTTAATGTTTTTCTACCCCATCTTAACTATGTACTCTCTGAAATAGGAAATACATAGAAATGCAATAAGTACGTGTTTGTTTGTTGAAGCTGAAACACGATAATCTTTCAACTTAGACATCATCAATGAAAACCACTTGGTTACACTGATCTTAAAAGAAGGTTTGCATGAAAAACGAAGGAGATTTAATCCATTCTTTTGTAAAGGGGTTCACTTTCTCTGTTTCTCGATTGTTTAATTGCAATAATTCAAATAAAATAGTTTATTAGTATACGATCAAAAAAAGGAAGAGAAAAGGTACTTTTTATTAATTTAATTAATAATGGTAAGAACATGCTTTATCATAAATAACTTTCTTGTTTTGTTTTAATGAATCTATGTATAAAAATGTATATATAATATTCTTTTTTTTTTCTATGGGAAAAGAAAAAAAAAGAAGAGGGAGTCCAGAGAGAAGAGGGAGGAAAAAAAGAAAAATCTATGGGCATAATATGCTTTTTTTTTTTTCCTGTATAAAATAGAAATAGGGAAATATGTATATAGCGGTAAGAGAAAAGGAGGGGAATGAATGTTGATATATAATTATAAAGAAGATATAAAGAGAGAGAGAGTGAGTGAGTGAAAAAATGGGTATATTAGCGCTGAGATTTACTCCAATAAGACCAACTTGGATCCATTGCCAAAGTTGTGTCATCCAAGTTCTGCGATTCGGTTGGGTGACCTAATAAGGATCTTTTTACCCGTTTTAGCATAGATTTGTAGCGGCCTGAATTGATGGCTGTCTCTTCAGGCATAGTTGTGTTTGTTAAAAAAGATTGTTGTTGTGACGATAATCGAGATTCATCCAACGAAGAACAACTACGTCGAGAAAGCTGTTTTGTTTTGATCATCTGCCATTTATCGGAAATTGAAAACGAACTGAGAGCTGCTAACGAAGTGGAAGAACTGAGCTCAGTCTTCTTTTTGTTCTTGTTTGGCATAATGGGCCAGCTTGTATGTGGGTTGCTATTATTATTTACTGCTGTCGGTGAAGAACATGTCGAGGATGATTCTGACGACCAAGAGTTCATGAGCCAAGGTAGAAATGAATTGACTCTCATTAATTCCAAAACAGAATCTGCAGCCGAGTCAAATATGGTGGGTTCGTACTGGCCCTTGTTGTAATACTCAATAATGGCTTGTCGCATGTCACAAGGGATGTTGATCTCCTGCGGTGAATTAGGGCGAATATAGTGATTGATAATATGTGTACATTCATCTAGTAAATCTTGTTCCTGGCACGCTTTGTAACGCTGTGCTGCTAACCAAAATCCAAGGTTTTCCATACAATATGATTGGTGTAAATAGGCTGTGAACTGTTGGAATTGGTTAGAGTTTGGATCCTCCAGCACCGACTCTAGTGTTAATGCAGTTGAATCCATACATATCATATTGGCGATAATATTTAATGATTTATATTTGTATATCGTAAATATATATAAGGAAGGCGTAGAATAACAATAATACTTTATTATTACTATTATTTTTTTTTATTTATTATTAACCTTAACAGTTATAATATTATTAAAGAATAATAAAAAGAAAAGCAGTAACAGAAGAAAATGAGGAAAAGAAAAGATAGAAAAAGAAAGAAAAAGAGACTAAAAAGATAAAGATAAGAAATGAAATTAAAATATTTAAACGCACAGTGTGTCAAACAACCTTACAAAAACAGAAGAGCGGGAGAGAAACAAAAAGGGGGAAAAAAACCAAGGAAATTTGTTGGTTCTAATTCTTATGACCGACATTGAAATCATTAGCTCAGGTGGTTTATTCAAAAACATAGTGGCACGAAAAAAAAAAACTATTAAAACACAGCAAGTATATTCTATTTTCTATTCTATACTTTGAAAAGGGCATAATAATTCAATCATAAGGGTGGTATAGTACAATTTGGGTATCTACAGTAGTGGAAACTTCTAAAGTTGGTTTAAATTCTATGGTGGGTAAAGCATAGTACAAAGGTTTAGAACAAGTGGGGGCGGTAGGATAACTACTACTACGAATTTCGAAACGCATGTATTTACGACGACGACGAGAAAGTGGAACCAAAAGTGGATCATCATCACTGGACGTAAGGTCATAACTTAGACGTCTCTTCTTGACCGTCGTCGTCGTCGTCTTGTAGTCTAGACAAGGTACATAATTCTCCCAGTGTATGCGATTTGCTGCAAGGTGATCCACTAATATTTGAGCAGAGGGGAGCAGACCAGCAAGCGATTCAAAAAAAGAAAGTATGAATTCTCCAAATAACAGACTCATGCTCTGTTGGGAGCAGGTCTCACGGTTCATGCCAGGTGATATTGTCATTTTGTTACTCTTTTCCTTGTCGCCCTGATTAAAGAATTCTTGGACAATCAAATCGGACCATTGTTTGGAGATCAGCCAGGGGCGCGCCATGTTGCTGATATCTGCTGCATGCAAAATAATACGACACAGACTCAGACCTTGGTCTATCGTTATATCAACTTGTTTTTTTTCTGCTTGTGGTAATTTAGTTTGTACATCGTCGAGTTCTGAATGAACGACGTCACTTGACTGTTGCTGTTGATCCTTTAATAACATCATTTTTGAGGAATGTATTGTTTGTTTTCTCTTCTCTCCCCACGTGGGTAGCGTATTTATTAATGTTTTGACCTGTATTTCTAGCTCAGAATGATATACCATGTCTGTGAATAGAATTAGATCCCTTAAACTGTCTCTAAACGCCACGTGCCCTTTTTTAATTTTGTGTTTATCCAGTAGCTCAAATGTGAGATCGACAGAGTAGCTCTCCAGGATAGATTTGGTTTTATCGTAGCGATGGGCTAATCCAGACCCTGAATTCTTTTGGAACGCGTTATTTAAACCTGGCTAAACGGCAAATCGTTAGTAAAATGAAAATTTTAAAATTAAAATGCTTTGATATATACATAAAAAGTCAAAAATAATAATAAAGAACAATGAGGAGTAAAAAAAATAAAGAAATGGTACGAGAGATAGAACAAGATAAATCGTATCTATATTCAGCTCCCCTCGATTTCAATTGGAGAGGGGGAAAGAAAGAAAAATATAAATATGTAAATACTTACATGACCGATGTCGTGACACAAACCTGAGATCAGAACTAAAGCAATTTCCATTTCGGACAGATGTTTACCTGCAACGTGGTTTTGGCAAAAGTTGTACAGAACCGTTACAATATCTGCAGCATGATGGAAACTGTGGTAAGGTACCTGTTGATAATGGTGTGATACATCAACAATAAAGTCGAGTAATCTAGATTCTGTGATGTCCAATGTCTTGTGTATTTGGAGTCGGGAAAAAACTGCCAGTACATGAGCAAAAATATCCGTACCGCTCTTCAATAAAAGTACGTCAAAATCGAGATCAATGGAACATTTCAGATTTCGTTTAAATTGCTATGAAACGAAAAGTAGGAGAGAGAAAAAAAGGTGGTAAGGGAAAATGTATATATATATATGTTTTCATGAAAAAAAGGGTAATTAAACTTACCAATTCTAAGAGTATTAGCTCTGACTTGTTAAACTTGGATTTATTAAACTGTAACTCGAGCATATTGTTGTGTTTATATTTATATTTTCGAATGATAAATGGCAATAAATAAGATTAACAGTTATTTGAAAGAAGGAAAAAAAATAGTTAGATTATTTTTCTGCAGTTTTTATACAAAAAAATTTTTTCTAACAAAAAGGAGGGGAGAATATCTAATAAAAATTCGAAAATAATGTGTTTAAAATATCTAAAAATGTGAAATGAGAAAAAGAGGAAGAAGAAGAAGGAATATTTTCTTTTATTTCTCTCTCGTATTTTTTTTGGGGTTTTATTTATGTTTTGTTTGGTTAAAAAAAAGTGTGTTAAAGTATGAGATCAAGGAGGTGGGGATGACAAAAGCTTAATATTAGAAAAATGTTATTTTTGCTTCCATGTGACATATGTTAGTTATCATAATTATGGCGCGAAAGTTATATCAATAAACCCGTATTCTTTTTAGTAGAAGTGAAAATAGACTTTATCATTTAGTGTTTGTTTTTTATGAAAGGGAAATTGAATTGAAGAATATTCATACTATAGAAGCATATTTTTTTGTTTGTTTATTTTTTTATTTATTTTGTTGGCTTTATGAGCATTTCAGTATTTGTCAAGTACCAAGATGCATTCAATGTGAACTGACGACAGATTGGACAATAAGCAATAACCTGGACTTTTTAAAATGAATGACCGAATAAGATTTATACATAAAAGATATATATGTATATTTACAAGTGATAATGTATGATTGTATATCGGTCCCAATCCTGACCTGATTATAATTTTCTGTATAAGATGATCAAGAAGGAGATGTATGGATCAAATAAATTAAAGGCGCTAATAATTAACAATTACCCGCTATTGAAACCGGATTATTCAGTTAATTACAAAAACCGTTTTATGACATATTCCCTATTACAAAACATTTGTTTGAAATAATAATCAAGTTAATGAATAATTGGGTGATTATATCGCCAATAGAAAATATTGATGCAACTCTAGTATAGTTATTTTTAATTGCATTATTATTTACTTGATATAAACCAGGTCTCTCTCTCTCTCTCTTTCACAATTAAAGTTTCCTCACCTTTCTCTTCATTTTATAATACAGTGATAGGGAGAGGAAATAATTAGATGTGTTGAGAAGTGACCTTGTAGCACTTTATAGTATCATTATATTATCCATTTTTTCCTCTTGTTAGTATATGTACTTTTTCTGAATCCTCAGGACGCAATAACAATAAGAAGTGACAGATGATGGGGATAATGATGATGATTAAAAAAAAAAGCTTTAAAACAAAAAGCACAAGCCATTAATTAAAGAAACGTGTTTTGCTTGGATGGGAGTTGCATATACTTGCATATCAATTAGCCTTTACCAATATATTTTGTACATTTACATTTAAAAAACAACTCAAGGATAATGGAGGTATCCTATCTCTGTCGTTGTTTTTTTTAAATAGATGTGGTAAAAAAGAACTAAAATGAAAATCTAGTGTTCTTCCCTTACATATGATCTATTTTCAATCTAAAATTAAAAACCACTTATTAGAGAAACAATTATTTCTGGTATTATATATATTGAAAAGTGGATTGTTTCAAACTGCCAATTCTAAATTTAGAATATAGGCTGTACTCTTAAGTTATCGTTGATGTTGATATTTATTCATCTTATTATATAAAATTTGCATTGATACTGAATATTATCCATTTTTTTACCCAGGATATATACCGTTTTTTTTGTATTTGTTTAACTAGAAGGCAAACAGCAAGGTATTCACCCAAAAAAAGGGAGGAAAAAGAGTAGAATGTAAAAGGAGGTTTTTAACAAATTTGGACGATTGTTTTTCTCTCCGTTTCTATTATCCTTATTAAATTTTTGTTACATTATAACTTTTGTGCCTATAAAAATAAATCAAACAAAAAAGAAACCCTTGGTAAACTTAAACAGTGAAATCTTAGTATCATGTTATTAGTATGATTGATTATTCTTTCTCAAGATGTTTTAATACAGCCTACATATTACCTTGTTGTTGCTATTAATAACAAGATAATTTCTCGTTCTGACTCTTTGCAATGAAAAAAAAAAGCTTTTTTTATATTTTGGTGTCTTTTTTTTTTCAAGAAAAAAGGGACAGGAATATACCTTTATGTCCTTACGAAATGTTTGTAATACAACATTTTTATGCAAGGAATTGACGGGTGGTTGTTACACTAAGTTTGGGGCGTTGTCTATCAATTGCTCTTTTTGTTGATCTTTGAAACAATGCTTAATAACTAAATAAACATCTACTGTGTATTGGCGATATAGGACATAGCCACGTGGGATTAAGATCTTAAGAACTTTAACATATCAGTAGTAATCAATAGAATACTCTAGTGCCCATTATCCTTTATTTTTTTTTCTGTCACTCTTTCTCGTTCTATGCGTGGGTGGTAGGGGAAAATTAGGGGAGTTTATTTATGTCACTTTTGTAGTAATTAAAACTATCAAAAGCAACTGCATATGACGTGTGGTTAAATCTCATGGACTTCAAGAAGACTATTCGTCATGGTTTGATAGGTTTATATATTGGAATAATGAGCGTTTCAATCTTGTAATGTATAAGTGGAGTTGTTTAATAAAAATAAGTATTGTATGTAAAGTACAGGAGAGATGATCATCGATAAAATAATAACAGAAAACTATTAGGTAAACATAGTAATCAAAAAAAATAAGGTTATATTTAACAAATGAAACTAATACTCTGAATCAACCATAGCTTCTTTTGCAAGTTTTTTTCTTCTTCATTATTTAAAATAACTGAATAGTTATTATATAAATTATTATAATATTTAATGTTGAATTCTACAGTAAATGCTTAAATGTACCATTTCAAGCGTATTTTTTTTTCTATTAAAATGACATTCCATTATGTAAGTATAGTTTTCACCAAATAAACAAAAATCAAGGTCATCACATTTAATGAATTTAAAAAAAAAGCTCCTTAAATCCACGTGGGAAATGCTTTTTTTCTCTTCTAAACTAAAATGCAAAATAAGGTCACCAGAACCAAATGCAATAAATCAAATTTAGAACCTTGTCAAGAACTAAAGTAAGAAAAATAAAAGGCTGGTATAATTCTAGCAGCAATAAACGATCTGTTATCGCATCAATTTTGAGTCATATAGAAGATCTGTGGATCTACATTTTACTCCGTTCCGCTATAGTAGATCAATTTGACGTACACGCTTTCATTTCACCAATTTCTTTTGGGCCCGTTTTTTTTTCTATCAGTCGATTTCAAAATATTATTCTTGGAGTACCCGCTTCTTACATCCAAACTTGATGTATTCATCTTGTTTTTTTTAAGTAATAAAGGGGTTGATAGAATTCTTGGAAACTTTTCTTTTTTCTTTCTCTCTATCTTTTTACTTCATTTTAAAATATAGTAATGAAGTCATACTGGATAGAATTCATACTTGATTATTTGTATCATAATATGAATTAAGTATACACTATAAAAAACAGTAGTAATTCAATCTTATATTTATATTTCGTATACCAATAGTGGATATGTCTTTACAAGTGTTTTAAAATGACTTTTTAATGTTGAAATATTCCAATTCCATATGAAGCAAAAGGGGAGGAGGGGGAATTGCGATTTAACAAGATTTGGCTATTTTGACCAAATATGTATCATAAATGGTCAATATGATTGGTATAGCTCAAGTTATCGAATTTATGTCAAAAGAGATTCTTGTTTGATTCTACAGGGCGCCAAAGAGCAAAGAGATATATGGGGAAAAAAGGAGAGGAAGCAAGATCAATATTAATTTCATCTAATAGTAATAATAAGCAAGTTTTAAACAAGAGCATCGTACATGGTTATCTCCTTCTACAGACTCTATCTTTTATTACAAAAGCCAAAGTACTTCCTACTACATGCACAAACGCCTATTTTAAATTAGAGATGCATATTTATTTTGTTATTTTCTTTTTTTTTTTGTTCATCAGATGAGTTCATGCTATATAGTGGCAACACACCTACAAGCTTGAGTTGGTGATAGTAATTTGTTATGTTTTTACGGTAGATATGGAATAGTAATCTCAATATACCTCGAAGTTGGTATTACCAATACTTTCAGAGAAACTATAAAAATGCACAGATAAACATAAATTATAAAAATATGACAGACACCATATTACAATGAGTTCCCGCTAACCTTCTCTTGACCATTTTCATTCCCTCTAATTTCCGGTCAAAATTGGCAAAAATCAGAAACTTCAAGCAGGAACTGTTGCTTTTCTTCCCGTTTATCGTTCATTCCTCAGCCATTTCCGGTTATTTCTGATTTCACAGGCACCGGAAATTAGAGCGTATTCTATTTTATGTCCCGTAGACATTTGTAATGAGATTAATGCTGAATAATAACATGTATCCAAAAGGTTAAAGAATGAGCAATTGTAATGAAAAAAAAAAGTCTTTACAAATGTGCTACTTCCACACTAAAACCCATTGACTTAATATACCCTAATAATCCATAAGTCCTTCATTTATGATATTGGGATCAATAACCTTAATTTGTTCATTTCTACCCAACTGCTGGTTGGATATCTAGATTTATTATTTTACATTTCAAATATTGTATTAGCAAGCAAAATATACAAGTCTAAGTCGAACTTGGCCAAAAGTAAAGAAAAGTCCAAGTCATGACAATGCCAGTCAATAATGTACGTAACGTGATTGTTTCTATGAATCCATTGGCGATATCACCGATCGTCTCTGCCATTGCCTTGGTGTGACTGACCGTCGCTGGATTAAACATACAAATTTTCCATTTTTTACAGTTCTCTACCAGTGCTGGCAACGGTTTCGAATCACAGAGATTCACTTCATAGAGTTGCTGACAATAGGCCATACCTTGCACTGAAACTATTGTAATATTGAGTAACCTTGTTCCACGAATATGCTTCCCTTTTTACCTGATTCGTATGCTACAATCTTGTTGTTCACATCATATTTTAGCGATTTTACGAAATAGGCTGCCACATAGAGTACTAATAGTGCAATGGATGTCATAAAGGCGATTCTCACCAGCCCCGAGAAGAAGTAGATTCTACCATGGCTGTGGTTAAGATAATCATGCGAATGAATTATAATGTAGGGGTTCTTCCCTTGTTCTAGTGGTATAGAATGAGTGGCGTCTACTTGCTGCAAAGAAGAGTCATCATTTGATTGTTGCTGTTCATATGAAGATTGGATGATAGCCGGTGAGCTATTATATGAAGATATTTGAGGTTGTGAAGGTGGTGTGGGTGGCGACGAATAAGGTACAATTGACTACATAACAAATGTTTATATACATAAGCCTCGCCCTCCTCTCTTTTTTAAAAGATCCATTTTATATATTACTTTTGTATTTTCTTCTTGTTTTTTCTGTTCATTTAATTGTATATTACCAAATAGATCTGTTACGCTATTCTCAAGGTTTGCATTTAAGCGATCTTTGTTGTAGAAGCTTTGGCTTGACTGAAAAGATGGCTGAAAGCTTGGTGTGTTCATATTCTGCACTGGATCATCATAATCCAATTCCATGTCTTCCGGTTCAGTCATCGTTAACATTTGCTTTTATGTCGCCAGGGAAATCGCCTTCTCAGCAACAGAAAAAAAAAAAAAAGAAGAGAGACGAAAA
>VCJJ01001072.1:22650-32775 GCA_024139415.1 Backusella tarrabulga
TACTAAAAACCGCGTCACTCAACGTGGATGTTGCTAAAAGAAAAGGTAGGTGTTAATGCTGTCATCAATATGTATAAATATGTAATTATTTTCAAACATAAAAGCTTTCTGACATAAGCCTATTTATATTAGTGTAATAACCCCAGTTATTCATTCCAATACAAAAGGTGATTGCACGCTAAACCACAAAATGAACGGAGTGCTTCTTGGTAAAAGCACGACCTTGATATATAGCCATACACTACTTCACTGCTGTTTGCATAATAATAAAAAGAATTAAAGACTAGAAGCTACATCTCAATTGTCATATTGAAGGTGTTTCATTTTGCTAATGCTAAAAGTATTTACTCATGAAAAACTATAAAGAGTGGGTGTACAAGTAGAAGTTGTTTAATTTGAGAAGCATGTATTTTTCTCGAGTTTCATCTAGCAGCTTAAAACCAGTGGATGAATTCTGTCCATTGTTTGAAAATGAATGAGGGCCATTTTTAATGTTCTTATTTGGAACACTTTTTGATGCGATCCCGATATATGCAATTATGCATTGAGTGAGTGACTGTTTTACACACCAAGCTAAACAGATAAAGATCAGCATTATTTTATTGGATAGAGATATTAGGGTGCTGTGATTAACCAAACACAATATCCCTTATTAAATAAATTATTTCTTATCTTTTTGCTCTAAAAATAAATGATGTAGAAATGATATTAAATGATTATTTACAAAAGGAAAAAGATTTTCTTAAGAAAAAAAAAATCAGGATTGGATAGATTCCATCAGGCCATAAGGCTGACCTGGATTCATTGTGCTATTCTCCACTACCAAGCATACTTGAGTGAGATCACTACGAGTTAAAGGCAAAGCATAAATGACAACCTCGACAAATAAGGGGAACTGCTGAAAGAAATCTTCCATGTCTTCCGTTATCAGCGGCTGACCGTTCTCTAATTGGTGATATGTATAAACATGACCTGTTCGTATCTTGATTAGTAACTTGGCTATCCCTTTTAGGCTTCGGAGGCAGCTGCGAGTTTTGAATTTATTTAGAATGTCTTCAGCTAGCAGCTCTACGTTATCTTCAAGGATCGGTAGTCTACCTGCTATTGAATATTCTTCTTGGCTCATATCATCTGTATCCATCCAATCATCAGCGTCTTTGACTTCAAGATGGCTATAATCACTATTTAGATTCACGGTTTGACTGGGGTGACTGTAGAGCTTGTTGGCAAGCCACTCTTCAAATACGCGAGAGATGAGTAATGTTGCTTTGGTATTGCTACTACCCAATGTCGGTAACTAACATTTTTGCGCTGTTATTATATGCTGGGTTGTATATCAATATTTACTATTTTAGATATTTACCGAAATAAAGCGTACTCCACCATCCATAAAGTAAGTGTTTTGACATTGAAATATGCGGGCATCTGATCGATCCTCCATCTCCTCTTGAAAGGACTGTATGTCATCTGAATTGGAAGGGTATAAAATAAGACTGGATAGATCATCGATTGCCGTCGCCAAGGTTTCATCATCATCATCAGTATCATAATAAGAAGCGGGCTGTACAGAGGGCATCGTGTTGCTTTCTTTACTATTAATGGGTGCTGTTATTGTATTAGCTATTATTTATTTTTTGTTTATTTATTGTTATTTACCAAATTGGTGTGAGTCGAATAACATAATATATGGAAGAAAATTAAACTTTAAAGATATGCCGAATTAAGTACTATTTATTGTTGCTGCTGATTTGAAGTGATGAGTTGTTTTTTTTGTTTAAAAAAAATACTGGATGAAGATACAATAATGTAAAAGAATGCGAAAAAAAAAAGAAAAAAGTAAGAAGCTTTTATCCTTTTCTTTTATCAAAAAGCAAAGTAAAAGAAGTAAAAGAAAGAAAAAAGGAAAAGAGAAAAAAGTAGTGACTTTATATATTTGCTTTGATTATCTCTCTTTTTTTTTTCTTATTTATTCCTGCGATAGTTTATTTTATCATCATTACGTTTAATCTACATTGATTTCGATTTTTTAAATCCCACATCCGGTTTAACTGTTTTATTACTATTTATTATTATACTATTACCATTGTTAAGGAAGTATAGTGATGAATACCATAGAATAAAGAGTATATGATATTATAAGACTTTATACACAAATTGACTACTTCATCACGAGACTCTGTTTTAATTATGTGTGTGTATCTCATTAATATATTGATAGAGAAGCAAAAAGGAAAAAGGGAAAAGGAGAAAAGGATGAGGGGCCATGTGAGGTTATCGATTTGTGTAAGGAAGTGCAAATAAAGGTATATTTTTATTTATTTATTCTTGAAAGATAAAAAGGGAAATCAAATCATAATATATCTGGCTTATGAACGCCTTTCAAAATAAGAGCATACTAGTAAGTAGTAAGGCTATCAGCGTTAAGCCAACGGAAAAGAAGATCAAGATATTTTATCTCAGTTGTTTACTTTTTGATAATTATCTTTCGCATCTTTTGGCTGCCGGGTGGCACTAACTGAATAATCTTTCCTTTATCTTGTACCACCAAAATAAGTCATGCGCCAACAT
Source organism: Backusella tarrabulga (assembly GCA_024139415.1). Classification (NCBI taxonomy): domain Eukaryota; kingdom Fungi; phylum Mucoromycota; class Mucoromycetes; order Mucorales; family Backusellaceae; genus Backusella; species Backusella tarrabulga. Next base: position 25,219 of record VCJJ01001072.1, read on the forward strand.
ACATATAACTGGTTTTTTATCCAATCAGCTTGGTGGTACTATCAATCCCTTTTGTCCCTTTTTTTTCGAGGATCGATAACGTACACACACGGGCATACAACACGTTTATATCCTTGCTTTATGCTTGTTATGGATAACTGTTATCATAATGATTTCAAAAGCATTAAACATAAAAATACTATCATTGAAACATGATGTAATCTAAAATAAATCAAGAAAAAAGAAAGCAAAACGTCATTTCATTGATTGGTTGTCAAAGAAGATAAAGAAAATAATCTCTCCAACTTCTGATAGGATCAATCTAAACCTTATTATTTGAGGGAGAGCGTGTGGCCACAACTGAAATCATTCCTCACAATTTTTTAAGCCAGTTTTTTTTCCCCATTTGACTATTCACTTGGCACACACACACACACACACACTAAATATTATGTTTCTAAACTACACAAACCATTATTTGTAAACACTTTGCATTTATAGAAAACATTGTATTTAATGTTTATATGTGAACAACTCACCGCTATTAGTGCTTATGTGGACATGCTTTATTATAGTATAAGAGTATACTCAATATTATGCACCTTTAGTCTGATAGAACACTGTGCCAACATATTTTTGATCGAACTCAACCCAAGCCTTCATGTACCGTTCATTATTTAGTTAACTTCCATCCACTATCTATTGTTTTTATCATTTTGGAGTTATCTATATTATTTAAAATATAATACGAACAAAATCTCTATTCGATATAAATGTACCGCGTGATAGGGTCCTCAAGAGGGGGGCGTCTCCAAAATAATCCAACATTGCTACAAGGTAATTTACTTTTTTTAACAATTTCCTTATATAGACAACCTCTCGTAATGTAAACAGAAAGGGGGTGATCTTCATTCACTTCTTGATTAAATATGATGAGCATCTATCTATCCATCTATGCGTGAGTAAAATGTGTACACGATTTGTCGAAAATAACTTGATACAAAAGTAGCTTGATCCAAAGGTATAAAAGTTCCAAAAAAAAACAAAAAAAAACAAGCCATTCCCGACTTTCTTAGGTTTTAGTGTAATCTTTAGGAACACAAAGATTATGTGTCTCACTTTTGTATATGGGGCAATAAACATATATGACATATATCCAGGTCACAACTGATATTGGAAAACATTAGTTGTTTGATGGGGTATATTTTGATTGTTTGGGTTTGCTGAAAGCAGGTTTTATAACACAAGGATGTTCCTCTCCTTTAAGTGCTCTGTATGAAAGTATTTCTTCAAATAAAGAAACTAAAGAAGTGCAACTCATAATCGAATACGCTTATAAAGAGCACTGTCAGTTCATCACTACAAGGGATCTCGCCCATTATTCACACATAAACTGCTTCAATTAAACGATATTTTCTTCCAACAATTTACTTTAGCTGGTTAAACCTTTTGTTAACACGTGGACATGTTCTCATGATTTTCTGATGCTGATACGAAGCAACTGCTTCATCCAGTTTTTGAGCATTGTATCATTTTGAACTCTACTTTATTAAAGCATACTAAGCTGTATTAAACCAAAAGAGTAAAGGTTAGCACTCCTTGGGTGGCTTTTACGATGACATGTCATTTGCTTATTCACATATATCGTTTCTGTTGTTTCTAATGTGGCATAGCATATTCAACATCCTTGTATTCAAGGCGTCTGTTTGGTTTATTGAGACTAGGGTACTTTATTAATAGATCTCTGTTATTAATTTTGATAAATCACCAAATCCTTCTATTGTCATGCACATGAATTATCTTGATAACCACTTCAAAAATACAAATTCATGGAAAATCTTGGGGATTTGAAATAAATGCCTCACCTTTAACAGTGCCTTCTTTTTTGGTTATTCTCTTTCATAGTATCTGTTCATAAATCCAGTCCACATAATCTTTTGTGAGATTCTTTAATATAACCGCTTGTATGCAATGTTATAAATGCTCAGCATACCTAGCCTTTTTTGTAAAGATAGCCAAATTTTCAAAAAAAAGACAACCATTCCGGTGTGTGTTTATCTTGAGATAAAACACCATTTTTTTTCATCTTAATTTAGTTGATTCTAATGCCTTTCAAAACAACTATCTTAATTAGATTGTTTCTTTATTTGTTCCAGTGCCATTTTATCGCTTATTTTGTAGTTAGGAATCACATTTAGCGCTTTAGGGTATGATGCATTTTTTTTTCCTTTTTGGACATTTTGTTTGTTTAATATTCCAATTATATTAGTTATTTTATTTTATTTTTTATAACTTGTCTGATTAATAAATGATGTTATTTCAGGCTGAAAAGCACACCTTATCCATCAGATAAAGCTTGATTAAACAAATGTATATTATACTGATATCTCGTCATTCTTCTATAGACTGTTTCTATTTCAATACATCTCCGTAGCCTAAAGAGACTCTAGCTGTTGCCAATACATCTGTGCTATTCATTTTGACATCACTGTTGCTTTTGTCAAATGATACGGAAACCAAGACTACCTTTTTAGTCAGTTTTATGATAGTATTCGTTATCAGTCTATTTGGAGGAGCTGTCAGCTTTACTGAGTTTGCATTCAATTGGAGAATGGTTGCAGGAACTCTTTCTGTTTTTCTATCAGTGCCTCCCATCGAGAACAAAGTGCCAATAAGAGCTAATCTTTGCATGGACACATGAGAGGGTACAAACTCAAGTATTTGGTTTTATTTTACGTTTTAGTAGCCTTCTGTTTAATCATTACGTTATAAATTCGTGGAAATAGATAGTTTTTCATTTTTAGCAGGTTTTTTTTTCACGTTAGCATCATTTTAGTGATTTGATCATGAGAGCAGAATGACAGATTCAAGCATACCTTTGTTTCCAACAAACAAGGATCATCTTTTTACTCTTTTTTTTTCATTCTCCCTTTTTCTCTAACAACATCAGTTGTACAAACACCATTTCCTTTTCTCTCTTCTTGACTTGCACTTTATAATCTTGTTTTGCTTTTATTTGTATAATAAAAAACAGTAGAATGCCTTTTTTTGTTAGTTTTTACACAATTGCTTTCCAGTCGCTCTAAGACTATCCACTTGTTCCAGCAACTTTTGAGCCAATCTAACACCTTCTCTTCTACGCTGCCTAGCAGTCTCAAATTCACTTGGGCAATCCACAGAATCCAATGAAATCAAACACTGCATGATTTGTTCGGATAAGAAAATACCGCGGTCCTGAATGGTTTTCTTTTGAACGTCGTCTAATTTAGCATCTGCTTTGTATGATTTCACAAGTTCCTCAAACGAACCAATGTCGCTGGTGATAGTGTCTAGTGGTGCAGTCGTCTTGGAAATTCGTACCATAAGCCCGTATTCTTCGGGATTACCGGATGCTGTTTCCTTTAATACATCCTCCTACATATACAAGGATGAGTTAGAGACAACAAGGGCTTTATTTACCCCCCACCTTCTTAATCGTTTCCTCTCCAAATACTTACATTGACTGTTTCACCATTCAATTCTATGATGGATCCTGGACAAACACCGACGCTAGTTAAAGTTGCAGTGTCATCTTTGATGTTGGCTAAACAGAGTGTTTATAAGATGAGAGCAAGAAACAAAAAAAAAGGGATTCACAACAGCGACTTTACCTCCAGAGACTCTTAGTTTCATTGAAGCGATGGGTATTTCAGTTACTTTTTTACATTTCTCCTTCAAGTCCTTGACGGTTGCTTGATCAAGACCAGCTTTGAATTCCTTAAAGTTCAAGTCAAATCGCTTGCCCTCCCAATCAAGTACGATGGATGTTCTCTGTTCCAGCTTGGAGACTTTATGGTAACTAAAGAAACTCTTTAGCGAGCCAATAAAGACCTTCCAGAATAAAAATACTAAATATATTAATTCGATAATTTTGGTGATATGTAATTGAAAGATGAACAGAAAAAAACAGGAGAGAAATAATGGCTTTTCAGTGAGAGTGAGTTGATGAAAGTGACAGACCAATGAGCAAAGAGTAAATCAAGTCGGACCGGGAAGTGATTTGATCAATTAGAAAGTGTCGGAGATGGCACTGTGTTTGTGCTCTTCTACAATTCATTTCGTTTTCTTAAAACTAGCTGATCTATTATTTGCATGAATAAGCGGTTCTTTACATACAAGATTGAAGAATAAAAAGGAAATTATACCTAAAAAACTAGCAAATTTTTATTTATTAAAGAAAAAAAATAGCGTTATTAATATTAAATCAATAAACCTATCTTAGTTCTTTTATTACTATTACAATTATTTCTATTATTACTGATGAAGTTATTCACATGCTGGCAAGAAAACAAGATATAAATAACTGGAGTAACCTGTGTGCCTTTTAATATATACAGTTCTATGATCACATTCTAAAAAGGAAATATCGAGCAATTGTGAATCTTAATTTTAACATCGCAAATGTAAATTTTATCTGTGAATGCTTGTATTCTTTTTCTAAATCGTATAACGTGCAGTGACTGGACCGTGCGTCTCCTTATTTGGCTTTACTGCTATCACATCTCGCATTTACTGCTTCAGAGGACTATTATACATATTACCTTTTATTCTCCCTTTTGGATTCCATTTGATTATAAATCAATATACCATTTGTATTTGTATTTACCCTACCCTGTCTACCACAAACATCTATTTTCCTGGATTTCTCCACTCCTCTCGGCTAACTTGGTAAATTTATTGATAGCTTGCCAATGATCTTCACTCTACAAGAAGATCACCCACGAAGCGGACGCTCACCGCCAAAACTACATCAATAATCGCAAAGGCAAACATGCTGATTGCATGCATCACCAAGATTCTGATTCGTCTGCTCCTGGTTCTCTTTCCCTTCATTTTAAGATGGTAGCCAATGCCTTCAATTGGAATACATTTCCTCGACATAAAGTCATTCGTTCCATCATCCCACCAACCAACTTTGATTTATTGAACGATGCTTCTGACGAAGGTGATGCAGCTTATTTTACAAAAAAAAAGGTGATATGGCTCCTCAAAATAACGAGGCTGCATCCGATGACAGCGGATTCATTTTGACAGACAAAGGAGGGTACTGCAAGCTCACTAAGAAGCACGTTGAAAACCCGCCTTCTTAAATATACTGTTATAAATAAAAATACACTGTTTTTATGTGTGATAAATGATGGTCTTTATTTAGCTGTCAATAAACATGCGAGCATACTAATTACTAAACGTAATAATTGAATGAGTAACAGAACTTAAAACCTTGGTATATAAAATAGATGGTTTTTATGTCAATATAAAAATAGAAATAGGTATTCATGCATACTTGACTCTCAATCCATGAAAAATCGCCACTGCAAAATTTAAATAAAAAATTGGACGTGCTGCTTTGAACACGTGATTGAAGCTGCTTTTTTTGGTTTGTCTTTCTAATTGAAAAGTATACTTTTCATTATTTACACTTACCAAAAGGATATCGTTACATACACTACACTTTTCACGACAAATTCAATTAGAGTGACGCCAATGTAATATCTATGCCCAGATTTGCTTATATGCATTTTTTTTATTTCATTCAAGAAGGATTGTGGTTTTATCATTCGCTGTGTACTCGTTATATACCTGCTTTCACAATAAATAATAATAATGATAAACTAGGATGTTGTCAATCCCATACTTAAGCTTCAAATGATCATAATACTACGTCACTGATTGATGGAGAATGAGCATACTTCTTATAGAGCATGTTGTTGTTATATTCAAAAGAGGTAACTGTCCATTAAATAGTAAGGAGAGAACGATGGTTTCATTGTTATTTATCAAATGAGAGATCATGTGGCTCATTTTGATTGTGCAGAGTAAATAATAAAAGACTTTTCTCTATCTCTATCTTTTTCTTTCACTTTCATTATGATCAACAAAAAACGTATCTCTTTACTCCCAGTAAAAGTGATATCAGTTATCTCAAAATATGGTAAGTTATCTTTGGTAATACACACTCATGGTTATACTTGGTTTTATTCTTACTTATTATCAATAGTTAATCACCATTCTTCATGGTACAGTTCTTTTATTTGTTACAACAATGAAAATGGCTTCATGAACGGAAGGAGGTTGGCGGGAGTCCACTGTATAGATGTTTACATCGATTTGACTCTTTGTAAAAGGTAAGGATAATATCATGGTCATGCTGGACCCTTTATTTTTTTTGAACAACGCCACTCTAATTTGATTTGTAGTGAAAAGTGTAGTGCATGTAACGATATCCTAAGTAGAAACCCGTTCAAATCCAACCGAAAACCGGTTTTTTTCACGCTCCGATCTCAGAGATAAGTTTGGAACAGTATCAGGAAATAGTTTGTTCTTTAATTTAGTGAAAAGTATTTTTTCTTCTAAATTATGAACTGAAACTACTGCGAACTTTGTATTTTGTCGGTGAGCGATATAGTGGTACCTACTGTTCTTTCCTCTAGCTGTCGACTCAATAATAGTAAAAACAGTGTCTTTGAATCTCGGGATTGTAAGATCACTGAGTGTATTGTCTCCTGAGGCATCATTATTGAATTCTGGCTTTTCAATATGACGTCGTTCCAACTTCTCATCTGGAAAGGGGCAAATACCATATACTTCTTTTGATCCTCTGAAATTCAATGCATTAACATCAACGGCCAAGTGTTTACCACTTAAATCGTCCATGTTCATCTCTTTTCGAAGGAAATCAATGTGTTGTACCAACCAGGGGTCATAGTGTCCTTTGAATTGGCGGCCATATGTGTTGACTGTTCCAACATCCAGATTGTGTCGCAAGCGATATTAAGTTAGCATTGCATCCGAGAGCTCTGGTCCAGCACCAAAAGATCCAAATTTTCTGATCAAGTTCTGATGTACGCCACCTTCCAAAAAATTTGTTCCTCTGATACATCTATACAAAGGAAGTCCATTCTTGTCTTTTTTCCCCGTTTTATAATACAGCTGGGCACCAGGTGGATCAGAAACGTGGCCAAGTTTAACGGTTCTAAGAACGCTTACAGCTTGCGTCCATGTAAGCATATCGAACAATGTTCTATTGGATTTTGGGCATTTGAGTGGGCCATATGATAAGAACAAAGACTTCAAAAGTGGGAGTAATACATGCGGCGGTGCGACTTTTAAAATCCAGCGTCTCTCATACTTCATTTTCAACTCCCAGCATTCCCCATTTTTTATCAATACTTCTTCAACTGCTTTTTTATCCTCCTCATCCATAATGAACAAACTGTCGCTGAATCGCTGAGTGAATTCTTTTTAAAGACCATGTCGTTTATATGGCTTAACCATGTCCATTAAATGAAATATATCTTTCACAATTCTGCTGTAAATTCTCATGTCATTATTCGATAAACTGCCAGCATCAAGGTATATTGTAGAAAGTGACTTATAATCACCGGGAATATTAAGTTGACGAGATCGATTTTGTTTTTCGAGTTTGGTCGAGATTGTCGAGTACATGTCGAATGATTCGATTTTTACTCGACAACGTCGATTTGCGTATTTTCATTACTCGAATGGGTGTACAATAATACATAACAGGTAAAGAGAGAG
>VCJJ01001075.1:0-25942 GCA_024139415.1 Backusella tarrabulga
AAGTAGACCAGGAGAAGTATATCGAGTGTTTGAGCACGGAATTTCTTCCCTGGCTCGAAAAAATGAAAGCAGAGCATGGCCATGACTTCATCTTCCAAGAGGATGGGGCCTCATGCCATACAGGCGCAAAAGCTAGAAAGTGGAAGCAAGAGGCCGGGATCAAGTCATTTAACTACTGGCCAGCGCAAAGCCCTGATTTGAATCCGATTGAACACATTTGGCGCATCCTAGGCCAGCGTATTGATAAGCGCAGGTCCCAAATAACCACTTTGGATGAGTTGGATACTGCTCTACATGAGGAATGGGAACTGATAAGCATGGAAATACGCCATGACCTTGTCAGTTCAATGCCCGAAAGATGTAAGGCTGTCAGAAAGGCTCATGGCGGTTATACAAAATATTAAATAAAAAAACAAAGTACTTTCTTTTAAAATATGTATGTTAAACGTTACTTGTTGGAAGTTTCATGATGTTTGTATGATATTTTATTAATTAAGTTTTTCAATTAAAGATACCGTGTTAATTTTGCGTTAAAAATTTCTGAGAAAAAATCCACCGACTTTTTTTTCGGAGTAGTATATTATATTGCTAAATACTTGATTTATTTTTTTTATTTTGTATTTATTTATTGTAATAAGATGGTCAATAAAGCAAGTTTTCAAACCAAATAGCAACTACAATATGGACATTACCGTCTGAGTAAAACGACTGGTTCCGCTTTTTTATTACAGAGATGACATTTTTAAAATCATCACAAATGAATACCAAAATAATTATAAAATATAACATTCATAGAATATCTTTTTCCTTATTCAAAAAAAGAGTGATGTTGAGTCTATTCTTATTTTTTTGTTTTTGTTTTTCAATCAATAACCAAATGAATTAATATTACTCTTTGAATTCCATGCATTTCTTCTAAAGCATCACAATCTTAATATTCTTCAAAATGCATTTAATGTTTCTGCTTATTATACTTCTATGTCTGCTTGTCAATTTTCATACACAGTCTCTCTTCCTCTCTCCAATATTAAAAGCAAACTTTATTAATATATTGATAAAGCAAAGCACTTGGTCATTTTGCTTTATTTTTATCGCCGAGATGGTATTTTTTACATGGAATATAATTAGGCCGATATAATTAAAATTATGATACAGAGACAATAAATAGTTTAATTACTATAGAGCTGGGTTCTATATTTATACTTATATTCAGTGATTGACGTAATATAGAAAGTGAAAGTATTGACGATGTCAAGATGTCTCTTGGCGGATTCATATGTGGATATATAAATTGGACCAATACAGTCATCTCTTTTTTCTCTACCATGATTTACACACGTGGCTTTACATGAAATTAATCCAATAACATTTTATCGAATGCTACAAAACTACAAAAAGCCATTCCCTCCAGAGTGCTTGCAAAAAATACATCATACTACTTTTTTATTTTTTTTGTGCCAAAATAGTATCGATTTTTTTCATTCCAACAATAAAGGCGTTTCTATCCAATACGCCTCGCTGCATTGGATCACATTGACACCAGATTTGGTATAAAACCTGTTTTGGCAAGTTACTTTTTGCCCAAATCGTTTTCACAGTGACACCATCCACTTGGTTACCGTCACTGATGGCGTCAAATAGGCTCGTATAACGTTGTATGTCACCTCCACATCGAGATCGTGATACATCAATAAACGAATCAGCTAAAGATGATGCTTCTGTTGCCTTCTTTTTGGTAGTATAATGTGAAGACAGGATCCACCGTTTTATAAAACTTGATGCGCGATTCTTTTTATTGGAGACCAAGCAACCTTTTTCTTGTTTTTTTTGTTGTTCCTTTGGTGTTTCATATTCGTCTAATGAAATCAAGTTGCTAGATACGAGTGACCACGATGAAGAGACAACAGAACTGCATGGTGAACTGTGGCGAGATGGCATGCGCAAAAATTCTTCTATGGAGCTATGATCATCTTTTGGATAACAGCAATAATTGGTAGCTTCTTCTAAACAATTATTATTTTCCTCATTTCCGCTGGAAACTTTTAGCATCAGTTTGTTGTTTTGCTGTACTTTTATCCTTTGAATTTAATATCCTGCTCTTGATTGTTAGTTTGGTGTTTCCTTTTTTTGTAAAAAGAATCGGTACTGTTTAAAATAAAATAAAAAAGAGAGAAAAGGAAATACAAGCAGGTTAAAGCAGTTGAAGTACGTTGAAAGGAATAACAGCCATGTGATTCATATCACATGTACCGATGTTGTAAAAGTGGCTTTTAGCACAAACAATAAATGAGGCAAAGCATAAATTCTTACAAGAAACAAACAATTACCATTATTTATAAAAGACGATTATATTTATTCGATCCTTTTTCTCTGAGGAACTGAAACATAAACAAAAAAAAAATCTCGAGCACATTTAAAAAATATTTCTTTATTATATCGAATCCGATTATGCAAAAAAACAGCACAGATGGATTAACAAAGTAGAACTTTGAATCAACTGATTTTATTGCGTGTATTGTCCATTTGAGCTGAAAATGGAAAAGGTGTAATAGTTTTTAATGCGAAATAAAACCCTTTCTTCTTGACTGAGTAATAAAGTAAATAAACATTTATTCAGTGTTGCTTTATATCATGTTATCCCTCATTGGTGTGTAATATGACTTTATGGACCTTGATACATGGCTACCTATCTCTTTGTCTGCTCACTGTCTGAAATATACTCTTCATACATGATATATTTCTCTTTTCTTAATTATTCCCTTGGTTTTTCTCATTTATTTGAAATATTTTCTCATCAATTTGTAATTTTTTCTCATTTTCTTGAAATAAACAGTATAAATAGTAAATCGATCTAAAAAAAGAATATTTTTATTAGCGACATTACGCATAAAATCTATCACAAAGCACGGTGATATAGGTTTGGTTTTTTACTACCAACGGATGTATAAATAGAATAGCCCTTAATCAAACTTCTACCGTTTGTTAATAACGTTCCGCTCTAGTTTATATATATATGCAAAAGGTTGTAATATGAAGTGAGTACTGAAACTCGATCAAGAGATCTCCACAGGAAAAAAAAACAAAATTTAGGTTTAGTTTGATTAATTAAAGAACACGGACGTTTCAAAAAAATATCGTTTGACCCTGCTAATTTTTTTTTTTTTGGTTTGGCAATAACACAGATTATAATTGGAATGCTCATAGTCCACATTGGGCATAGTTCCTCTCTGAGATAAAAAAATATCAAGCGCTACCGCTTTAGATTTTAGTTTATATACAAAGTAGAAAACAGATTTTTAGAAATCTTCTATTGATTTGAAGAAGCAGAGGTCAGTTTTGATGTAAGTATTCTCTGAGCTATCGCTTTTTATTTACTATCAAAATTTGGATAGTCGCATACACTTTTACAGTAGCAATAACAAACTTGGCTGAATAGAAATTATTGAATATCAAGTAAATCACTATATCTTATCCCCCTGAAAAGTTTTGGGCATATGAAAGAAATACATGAGTAACCTATTCACATTTACAGTAAGCTTCTCCCACGTTTCGCTATAGAATTAATATTTCATGGTTATGGTCCTTCAACAGGAGATTTCATTTTTTTCTTTTTGATTTCATGGCTTGATTGATAAAGCCAACAAATATGTGGTGAAATATATTGAAAGCAGTAAATGAAAATCGTGAAGGGGTTTGCGGGTAATCTTACTCACGTTGGTTTTACTTTTACAATCAAAAAGGTTCTATTTATGATAACACCCTTCTCGTTCTTTTTCGTCTGACATGATAGTATTAAATATGAAAAATTAATACCCTGAATCGTTGTCGCTTTTACTAAAACAAATGTGTTACTTTGAAAATACCTCTATTTATATTTCGTTAGTATACCTTGAATAGGCATTTGGATGTTTAATAGTTAATTCCGATGATATCTGAGATCATTTGCCATTGCTTAACGTACTCTCAATTGAACATTGTTGTATTATTAATCATACTAAGAGTAGTGGGTTAATTTCTTTCTTTCTGATTTTTTTTTCAAAATGTGTGCTTATTAATGCTTAGTCCAAAAGTTTAATTATGATAGAACTGAGACGTTTTGATAGAGCAAAATAAACTCAATTTATCCGAGTTATCGCCACTTGTTACATTATTGGCTATTTATGGAAAAATAATCATCCGGACAAAAAAATGGCATTTAAAATAACGCATCTCATCTTTTTTTTTTCTCTTTACTTTTCACTTTTTTTTTGTTTATTTATTTATCTATTACCATAATGTTAAGAAACTGTTGTTTTTGTGTTAATCTTCGGTATGTATATTCCTTTTAACCTCAATAAATAAATTACTAATATTTGTATATTAGCACCGCGACATTACTCTTATCTGTATTGGGTGCCATCGGTCACCTCTATGGTGCCTTAATGTTAACAGCGCTCTCGGACGAATTTGATGAAGCAGATAGTTACTTTGTTCTTGGTTTAACGGTCTATTATTACCTTTCTGCATTTGCTTGTTTAGCAGGTGCTTTTGGCGTTGTTCAGGTATTTATCTTGAGGCAAAAAGAAAAGAAAAGACACTTATCAGCTATAATATGCAGAATAATTTGAAACAATTACGCTTTTTCTCAACATATTACTGGGCAGATTTAACATTACACACTATGTTTTCTATTACAAGTTCATTTATGTTTTTCAGCATGCATTCGGAAATATGTAGTGAGATTGTAAGCGAAATCAAAGATGATGAATTTGACATGGAAGCATGTGAAACCGTGTATCTCCGCAGTGCTTGGGTAGTCACTATTGCCATGGCACTAAATATGCTCCTCAAGGTATATTTTTGGGCAGCATCAAATATACGTATTAACTTATATATCCTTTTTCTAGCTTCACTTTGCATTCTGCATCCATAATTATATAAAGTCTGTTAACAGAGAAAGTGAAGATATTGAAGAAGTGACACTTTCTGTACCTCACCCCGTCACATATATCAACTTAGTAGAAGAAAAGAAGAACGAAATTATGAATGTCGCTGGCCAAGAATTTACTCCTGACGAAAAAAAGTTATCTTCATATCATTAAATAACCCACAAGTTACTCCTATTTGACACTTTTCTTATTATTTTATTTGTATATTATTATCATTTTCCACATCAATAAATTATATGTATAAAGAAAAAAAAATAACTATTATTTATATCTTTCGACTAAATGAGAGGGCCTGCATTTCTCTCTGTTGGTGTCAAATTCGCTTGAGCATATGATTAAAAGAGTATCTGAATTCTAAATTTACACAAGAATTTATTTTCTCGTCCAATCAATTCCAGATCCAATGACTATGTATATTATGCAAAAATGATCGTTATTTCTCAAAGAGAGTAATATAAGCATTTGCTAAGAAACTAAAGTTTCATTCGTTTCGTTTATTTATGTATTATGACCCATTCCATTTACTAAAAAATATAATATGTTTCTATGAATGTGACTTCTTGTTGACTAACAAGAAGGAGCGGATTAGAAGGCACTATGATTCATGTAAGACCTGGATACCATTTTTGGCTACTGTCTATAGATAAAAATATTTAAAACTCTTTGCCGCTCATTTTGGTATACTCAAATGAATGGTAAGCATTACCACTTAGATTCATCAGAAAAACCTGCTTTTTTTTCGAAAGTAATTATGATTATTCCACAAAATTGACAGGACACAGTAAAGAAGTAGCCTTTCTCTGGTGATATTATTCTCGCAATGAATGACCAATAACAGGAGTACCTATAAAGGAGTGAAGAAAGCGCTTTTTCTTTAATGTAAATGTATCAAAGACATATAGCGCTCCAGTCTGTTACAATTTAGAGGGTTTTCTCAGTTAACATCAGAAAATCCAATAATGTTTTCCCATCAAGCTGGTACACCTATATACTTGAATATGATGTCATGCCTTAAGAACTTCGATAGAAGAATACATTACCCTTGATACTTTGATTTATAGTCTATACTCGTATTTTATAAAGTCTGAGTGGCTGAAAGATACCTAGAATCTTACCAAAGTCATATCTGATATGTTCTGTCCTCATAAAGAAATTGCTCTACTAATTACAATTGTAAATAAAATTACTATGTAAGCAGTGATTTGATATCAGTGTAAAGTAGTCTACTAGTAAAATGAGGAAGAGTGAACTATGGAGATTTTCAATAGAAGACTGCTTTATACGCAATGAAGTAGGATCGAGTAAGCTGCTCAACATAATTTTAATGAAGCCTGAAAGCTGTTGATATGTGATTGTAGTGGTTTGTTACAGTTCGGACACTTTAAGAAGTGGAAAAGGCATGCTCTAAGATATATCAGTTGTATAAAAGGATTTGTGTTTCATAGACTTGGCTCTATAGTTCAAGAGGTTTATTTTTAATAGAATAGAGATACAGAAGTAGAAATATTGACATCTAAACAGTAACTACAAAAGTATCAGTTGTCAAAATCAATGAGCCTATCATATATCTAGATGTGGTTTAATAAACAATAACAAACGAAGGTAGTGGTAAATAGAAAAATAAATTAGAATGATCTAGGTTTTTCTGTAAAAAAAAACAAAAGAAAGAGGGTAACTCTGGGAAAGGAAAGCCAAAGTTTTCAATCTTTTTAAATCAGATCAAAGTGAAACAACATATCGGGGTTCTTCTTTCTTCTCTTCCTACAACTTTTTGTTTATTTTATAAAGTTATAGATTGCACATCATTCTATCAAAAAGTGGAATAGCACATAGACACTCTTCGTTAAGAAAAATAAAAAGAGAGAATAAAAGGTAGGTTACTAATTACAAACTAGGAGTTTTGTAAACGAGTTACTATCAATACTAGATTGACGATCGTCTAATGATGCGTGGCAGTATACAAACATATTTTTGCAAGCATATTTATTAAAAAATAACGTTGGAAGTTAGATATATCTATTAGCTTTGAAATCAAATTAGAAAAAAAAGGTGTAAGCTAGTTTTTTTTTTACTTGGGAAAAAGATGGAGATCTATATTCTAAGTCCGTTTCTGTCTATTCTACTTCTATTGGTGATAGAAGGAGAGTATACTCTATTGTTAAGTAAAGTTATACAACATATTATTTTATATATAAATAACTATGAACACAAGAATGGTGCAACAGTGAAAAAGGTTCACAAGGACGTTTTATAAGTCTCCTCTAATATATGAAAAAAAGAGAAACATATTCTCACTTTGTCTCTCTTTCTCTTTTTTATTGTATGTTAACAATAAGAAGACATCATTTAGAATCGTGTCACTATATCGATTGGGCGTAGTGAGATGATGCGTCCTAAATTAGTCATGTACCATGTGCTTTTTCATGTTAAAAGCTAAGAGTTATCCGTTATTATTTAAGAAAAAAAAATAGATAGGGCCATTCGTATTGATAATAAAGAAAGAAAAAACGTACTATATGTATCATAATTTTATATAGATGAGAAGGGGACATGCTAAAAAAAACGATGAAACATTTCTGATAAAAAATCCTTTACAAAGGAATTCAAAGAACGCAATGCTACCTAGTGAGTCGAGCATAAAAGCAGCTGTTACTATATGAATTTAAAAGGCAAATATGATGGTATTTATAGCGTTAGCTTGAGAAGTGGATAATAAATGAGAAGAGGAAGTTATATACGGATATATAACGGTGCTGTTACCTTGGTGAGTGTGGCAGCCATTGGCTCTTTTTTTCAATTAGACCTATTTGAAATATTCTTGTTATTTCAAAAAAAATGAAAGCCAACTTTATTAATACATAGTAGCCTAGTGAGCAGTTTCTCTACAGTAATATAAACTAGTATTTCGGTCCGATTTAACTTTCACTATTGTTGTTTTTTGTTTTATTTTACCTCTCTAATTATTTTGTAATTTAATTAAACAACATATGTTTAAACGAGGGGGCAGTCTCTAATTACGATAGGCAGATATACTTCTTACAAATATCTATATCATTGATCATTTTATTATTATTACTAATGCTATATAAATAATTCGTTAGTTGGAGACTTCATTTTTGAATTCATAGTATCTTCTAAGTTTCTACTCAATAGGTTGTAACCAAACTATGATATATTGTAATGTGAATGTTTATACGATAGACCTTTAAATGCAGAAAAGGTACACTAAGTAGTAGTATTCTCTTATTATGAGGGAGCTACAATGACAAAAAATAACTATAATTTATCCCAGACGTCAGCACAGAGAGATAGTTATTTGTGACTTGCGTGCATGTTGATAATAATAATATAATAATAAATTTTTAGTGAAAAAACAAATAAAACCTCTCGTTCTCTTTCTTTCTTTTCTTTTCCATTTTTTCTTTTAATTTTTTTTTAATTTTTTAAATTTCTTTTCGTTTTTATTCATTGGTTCATATCTTTTACGCTAAAGAATGGCTAAGCCAAGAGCACCTATATCAACAAGACTCCGTAAGAGAGATAAGAGTGGGAATAAATCTATAGTTGAGTCAGGTAATAACAGTACTTAGAAACCATTTCTATTTTTAATTTACTTTCATAATAATTAATAATATCTGATAACATATGATCATCCTCGCCCATAAAAATAACAAAAGACATAGTAAATGGTAATTGTATCTTAATACGTATATTATATCGTTGTTATTGTTATTGTTAATATTAAGAATATTCATACTTTTTCTTTCTATATTAACTCATGAAGATGATAAAAATGTACGATTTTCACCTCGAGATGACCCAGATATTTACTTGGACGAACTTCAATCACCCATTTCTTTTATAAGAGGCTCATCTGCTGGAAGAGAACAATTGATGAAGGAAGATAACGATCTTGGTGATATATCATTTGGAAAGAATCATCTAAAAAGAAGGTTGTTGGTTTCCACCTTTTATAACTCGAATGTCGGAGCGCCAGTACCATCTAAGAGAACAAGACATCTTTATCCACAGCAGCCGCAAAAAAAGAATGATACAGCGACAGTAACCGTGACATCAAAGAGCAATAATACTAAAAGCAATAGTCAAAGTAGCCAAAACTATAACTACTCCTCTAGATCCAAAGCCAAATCGGCCCAAACTTCTCACCCACAACCTACTCCTCATGCCCATGTATCAAAATCATCATCATCATCATCATCATCATCGTCGTCAAAATCACCTGCAACAACAGGAGCCTCAAAATCTAAATCTAAATCAAAGTCGACAACAACCATAGACCCACTAGATATCAACCCTGTTCCTGTTCCACTTAGCGGTACAATACCAGCTCATGTTGAATTATCAGCGAAGGATAAAGAAAAGGAATACTGGAGACGACAACGTCGTGTATTTGTACAGACGAGATTCATTACAAATGATGAAGGTGTTCTCATCGCAAATTCAGTTTATAGCAACATGAACATTAGCCCAATGAATAGAATGGTAACTTCATTTCAGGGTAATATTGCGAATTTTCGTACAAAACTTCGAAGAATATTTGTTATTATTGGTAAAGACTTGGAGTTGACGGAAGAATTTGTAAAGGCTAGGAGCACGGAAACATTGTATGAGTATATTAAAAGCAAGGTAATGATGGTACAAATAAATGTTATAGTACAGATATATTAACAGTGTTCATATACACTGTTAGACAAATATCGAAACTGTAAAATATGTATGGGGGCATTGGATAGCAGATCCGTTTGTAGATACCAAAGTATTTTATGCCGACACCAAATCTGTAGAAATACTACGAGATATAACCATACAACTACTCATTCTCCATTTCCAAGAATTCTATAGCGTCTTATCCCCAAAGCAAGCGCGCGTAAAGACAAGGGCATTGGATCAAATAACAAGAAAACTCAAACTACCAGACAATACAGAATTCCCATAAACTTCTATCCTTTAATAATAACAAGCTCGTATATGATCATTCACTTTTTACCCCCACTGCTTTCTTCTCTATTTTCCTTTTTCACTGATGGCTGGATGAGCAGGTGGCTTAACATTCATCATCTTTAAAAACTTAATTAGTCGATACTCTATTCTTCGCAACTATGTACACACAGGGCATAAAAAAAACAATTCAATAAATAACAATATGAAAGAAGTCATGAATATAGTAAACATACCATTAATGCAGCCTTGTTGTCTCCTTTCTCCGTAATAACCTTGTTTGTCCAAATAGTCACATTACCATTACGATTACCATAGACAACATCCGTCAATATACGATCACCAACAAATGCAATCTGTGTTGGATGAACGGTAGACTTAAAATGATTGGCTAAATGCATCCCACCTGCTGGTTTTTTCTCAGCATGTCGAAGCACTGTCACACCCAACGACTCTTCTAATTTTTGGGCCTGTAAAGTGGAAGTCAATTTTCTTTGTCAAACATGTTCTGATATGTAAAAATATGCGCTTATCTTTGTAATCCGTATCATCATTGGTTCCGGCTGAATTGGATACAATAACTATGTTTTCTTTTCCGAATGTATCCTTACAGTTAATCCAAGCAGACTAAACATAATAACAGCATGGTTACTATGATTTATCCAGTTTGTATATTTTATAAATATCCGCTTCACCTCAAATGGTTTATAGATAGTAGATACATAAGGCTCAGTTAGACAGTTATCTTTATCGAACCCAATAGCTTTGATATTTGCTTGTTTTAAGCTTGCATAGTTGATGGAGCGAATATCTTTTAATCGTTAAAACTTGGAATGAGTAAAGTAAAATAAGAAAGCCTTTGTACATAATATATACCATTGACAATGATGTGGGGCATGGCTAAACTTGGATTCCATAATAAACGAAATGTATTTATGATTCCAGATACATTGAGACTTTGAACCATTTTTATAATATCCAATTCCAATACAGTAATAAAAAAAGCACACTCACATGGCTCCACTTCGCCAGTTCAAAATTCAAAATCATGACATAATCAGCCAGGGCTTATCCCGTTTCGGCAGTTTTACCGCTACTCTCGCGTTGTTTCGCGTATACTTTCAAAGTCTTAATAAGCTCATACTAGCCATAAACTTGATATATCTGTTCATTTCAAAAGACTTACTTTTGTATCGGATTGATACTAGCGAAAAATATTGCCAAATCTTCAAGGTGTAAAATAGCTTATATATCTTTTTTTTAAAGTCTTTTCGTATTGGATGTCATAATTTGATCAGAGTTACAACTTAATTATTATTTACACTTGGATGTTGTTAAGAGCATATTTATCCGTTTATTTTAAAAAGTTATCAGGTAATTCTAATCGATTGGCTATTTCTTTATTTTTATAAAAATAGAGACATTCCTTTTAGACTTGGCTAAATTTAGCCATAAAACGATAAAAATCAAAACATTTTTTAAATTAAAAAAGAGAATTAACCAAACGGATATGGTTAAAGTATCTATTCTTTTATTTCAAATTAGAGATTTAGCCAAACGGTTAAAGATGCTCTAAAAGAGCACCTTTCCAAACCTTTGCTTTTTTTAAATAAAAAGTTTACCCGTCAGGGAGTCATCAGTGGGAAATGGTGAACAAGTCAAATCAGCAGGCCACTAGGTTGTTTACAAAAGCAACACGTGTGGAAATTCATTTTCTCAACATGGAAACTATGCAAAATCAATGTGTATTGCCGAGCGACTCGGTTTGACCTAAAGGTAAGGATTTTACTCCTTATTTTTGTTCTGCTATTTCAAAAATGGTGCTAAATTTAAACTCACTATTTATTGTGGCAAAATCTATATCGTTAAGCCACCTCCAGTAGAAATAATTGAAAAAGAGGTTGCTTTGGGAAAAATAAGTTTAATGTGGTCTCTCTCTCTTTTTTTTTTCGATTACAATGGGTAGGTCATTCTTATTTTTCTTTTACTTTTCTGTAACCTAACCGATGGACCATTCAGTTCGTTACTGCCCTTTTTTTCATTCCGACAGTAATGGGTTGCACGAATGTGTTTTAGTGAGTAAATGCTTACGAGAAGCATTCTTGTAAAAAATGAATCAGATTTTATAATTTCATCTAAAGCAGTCATTAACGAATTCGATATATTTGATAAGGTTTAAACCGAGCAAGTTTTTATTTATGGTTTGTAGTAAATTACAGTATCATTTTCCCGATCTCTTTTTTTTTATTAATGATGATAAAGGAACTTCTCTTCCAATCATCAATCAAGAAATCCTTGTAATACATTCTCTCCAATAAAACATAGTAGAAAAGATGATGTTGGTTATAATAAAAAAAAAATTTCTTCTTCTTATTCTTTCTTTCTTTTCTCCTTTTCCTTTTGAATTTCATAACATCTAAAATGAAAGGACTATATATATTATTATCAAGTGTATTTTTAATATCACAGCAAGTTTATAGTCAAGATACTACATTTGATACCACAGTGGATCAATACCCAAATAAAGTCATTTTATCTCAAGGTAAGACCCCTCCCCTTTTTTTATCCCCTGGAACACATTTCACTGAAATTCTACACAGATCAATATACTGGTTTTCAAGTCGAATATAAGAATTGGTACAAGGTAGTCACTAATCTGATAAACAACGAAAAGTACGCCCTTGTCTGTTGTAATCAGACTTTAAATGATACTTCTGGGTATCATGCTGTTATAAACAGTCCACTTGATAGTGTGAGTGTAACGGAATTATCCGCACTTCCATTCTTTGAGGTAGTATATAATTTAGGTATAATACTTATTTTCATTATATAATTAAATATTTATGTATATATTTATATAGCTTTTAAGTTTGAGTGATAAAGTTAAAGCAGCACAGCCCAGTACAAATGTGACTTCTCCTTGTTATGATAGTATCACAGATAGTCCACAACCTGGTACTTCTATACAAGCTGTTTTTACACAAGCAACTGCTTCTAATTCCGCTGGTGTCAGCTATGTTGGTTTTTCTTCAGATGATACTAGTTTAACACCAATGGAGGTAATATAGATATTTGGGAAGATGAGAAGGGGGGGATAAAACAATAAAAATGAAATTGACCTTTTTTAAATAGCAATCTGCTTGGATCGTTTATCTTGGTTATTTTTTTGATCAAGAAAGCACTGCCTCTCAAATTTGGGATAATATCAACGACAAATACATTTGTCACAAGGAGCATATGACAAATCTAGGAAATCCAAAGAAAGTTGCATGGACATCTTACGATGTTGTAAATAATGCATGGACCCTTAGTTTCAATAATTACCTTTATGGATTACTAAAAGACTCAGGTAAAAAATACAGATGATGTTGTATAAGTTGATATTGATGGGTATGTTATAGGTATGGACTTAGCTAATCAAAATAACGAGACAACCGTCTTTTCCAATATAAATGATTTCAAATCGGCGATTTCGAATGTGGACTATATTATTGATGATACACCTCTTGTTGATTTCAATGGACAAAACTCTTTTTCAGCTTGGCTAAGTGCAGCCAATTATAGTTTGGCTGCGCCTACTCCTTTTATTTCTGGTAAAAATGTATATCGAACAGATGGGTTGATTAATAGTAATGGTTATTCTGGTAACGTATATTTTTTGCAAATGGACACTGGGGTTTTATCTTATACATAATTAAATATGATCTATAATAGATTGGCCAATCAGACAATCTGCCCGTGCTGATCTAGTTATTTCAGGTACTTCATCATAAAAGGGGAGGAGGAGGATTGGGATATAAAGAGTAAAGAAAAAGAAAAGTGGATGAATTTGAATATATATACCCAGCCCATACTGATAATAATGGATAGATGTAATTCATATGGTTTATAATACGTATGAACCCGATTATTCTATGACCTGGCTACGTGCCTTTGCCCAACTCGCCAAGTCTCGTGTAGTCTCCAATTCAACTTATCCCAGTTGCACAGATCCTTTAGCCCGTCTTAACTTGAATCAATGCTCGCTTACACCATTTGATCCAAATGGAAATTCAACAGATACACCATCGGAGGACAAAAAAGAAAATCTCTCAGAAGGTGGAAAGGCAGGTGTTGCAGTGGGTGTTATTGTTGGTGTAGCAGCAGTCTCCATCATGGGTTTCTTTACTTGGAGAAAGTGTTCGAGGGGAGAAACAGAAAGAACATTTTATAAAATGGATGATATGTAATGGTTGTAATAATATATATAGTAATAGTAATAGTAATAATACAAAAATAAAAAATGATTAACTGTTTAATTAAGTGTACCAGCCTTTCTTTTTTGATCATTTAAAGTCGAGGTTAAGGATGCTGTTTCTGTAACGTTGAGAGTTAATCGTAATAAACGAGGAGATAAAAGAGCTGTATAAAAATTGCTCTATCGAAGCTATGATAAAATCATAGGCTGGAGAATAAAGAATACAAGACAAGCAGGGAAATACGTTGATGTGAGAATTTATTCTTCAAGATGTGTTGAATAAGAATCTAAAATTAAAAGTATTGGAATGAAGTAATGGATTATTATAAAGTAAAAGGGGTTATAAAATACATAGTTGTTATTACGCATAATTATTTTAGGCTGATCCGCCAAAAACACTCCTTTTTGTGAAAAGTGTGGTTTTTACCAAAGGAAACCCAAATGACTTGGTATGTATACCTGCATAAATAGCATGATAAATCTGCCGCTGCTTTAAATAATAATTTTTAAAAAGTTATTGATCCTTTTCTATATTTCTATGAAGCTAAAAGAGCAGCATATATGCTTCCCCCTTTTTTTTTAAAAAAAAAGGCTTTTATAGTTAAAAGGTCATATGTTGCCTTTTAAAACCTGCTCCTTATTTAAAAAACATGAAATAAGTCCCATTTTTTCCCCACAAATACAAACTTTAACTATTAAAAGTGTACATTTTTCTTTATAGCTATTCATGCAAAGCCATTTCCAAAAGAGGGATATGTAATGAATATATTCATTGAGAGTATTTCTACAGTAAGTAAAAGAATTGATATGTTAAACTTTAAAAAAAAGGCAATTATTTCAAAGAAAACGTTTTAAACATGTAGTTTTAAATTTGAAAATTAGAAATAGAAAATGTTTTCACAATATACAGAGTGAATGAGCCATATATTCTTTCAATGAAGATAATAATAATAATTAAAAAATTGACAGTGATGATGATATATGTTATTTGGTAAAAACAAAAGAAAGGGATAATAAATAAATTAAGCAATATAACCCATAGCTTTATTGCTATCTGGATCATATGCACAGGCATTAGCATCTACATTAATCTTTGTAATCAAGGTCCTTAAAAAGGCCTGTTCGTATTTAGAGTTTTCAAAGACAGTAGTTAGACTTTCGGAAGGACAGCGAAGAAAATTAGGTGCAAACACCATGGCGAGGTTATTCACATTCATTAGGGTATGTTTAATAATTTCCGGATCAGTAAATTCCTATTAATAAAAACATGTTAATATGTATTCTAGAAATCTAAAATTGACTTTGTTTACCTGTAAGAAGCTAATAGTAAATAAAGCAATACGTCGATTAGTATCAGGTAAGCGATTAATTATAGCAATCGCCTTTTCTGGATCTTCTGCATACTGAATGCAATCGCTGTAGTTTTCTGATGTAATGATTGGGTCTTGTAAATCTCTTAGCCAATATTTGAGTAATGATGCGGGTACATTAGGATCTGTTATGCCTGATGCATCATAATTGCCGTTTTCAATACGAACACGCTATTTTTAAGAAAAAAAAATGGAGAGAACAATTTAGTTGATTAAACATGATATAGATGTATAAAGATATAATAACAATAAAAGCCAAAAAGCTTACCAAGTCAGTTACAGCATCTGCATCACCAGGAACACGGAAGATACCTTCTGACATTTGTCCATTGGTTTCACGTACGGTATTTGCTAAAAAGGGAACTATTTGGGGTAATTGCAATTTGTTATCAATGTTTTGTTGTAACTCCATGATAAATCCTAAGGATTCGCCAAAAACCGATGGCTTGAATGGCGCTTCCTATTGTAAATAGTCAGATAATAATTTGGTTTAGTTTTTTGTGATTGTGATTGTGATCTGATAAGATATATCTATTATTTACTAACCTTTGCTCTGTTGATTTCCGCACTTGTTAGAACCTTTCCTTTGGCGCCCCTTATACAGATTCGCTTTAATTTTGAAGATACATGCTGACTCATGACATCAACTTGGTTTTCTTTAACATGATGGTTTTGTTTAACAAAGTCATCAAGATAGGATTCAAGATTCTTTGAGGGTGGGAAAGTAACACTAATGGTACACAAAATTTCCCAGCCTTTTCGAATGCTTTCCCTACAGGATACAATTTAAAAAAGGGGTTGTTAATATTGTTTTAAAAATCAAAGCAAATTATGCGTGATATTTACCCACTAGGATTGTTATGTAGTTGCTTACAGACTTGTACGTAAATTTCGTCTCTCATTTGGCCCTTTGTAATACCACAAGTTAAAATGTTTTGGATATCCTCAATCTCATTAGAATGGCGAGGGCGGGAACGATCTCCCATCACCATTTGTATTAACTTGAAACATTTTAGTGCATCCTTGTACAATTCCTTATTCAGCATAATAAGCGGTTGACGAATAGAATCCTGTAATCCAAAGAAGGCACATGAGTAAAATATATATCAAAAAAAGTACAATATCTTTCACCTTTGTCCATTTTAACATTTCGGTCATAGGAACTCTTCTTCTGAATAGGCCCTTTTTGTGTGTCGCAAAGTATTTCTTTGCAAAACCATCGATTGCGAATTTATTAATCTCTTGTTGTAAACCAACAGGTAAAGTGGGTCTATATATAAGAAAATAAGTAAAGATATAAAAAATAGTAAATCCAAAATCATCAACTCACTTTCTAATTGTGGCACTGGGGGTATTACAACCATTTTGGTTTAAAGGGTGCATTGCAATTGCAGCCTCTAATTAAAGCGAAAAAAGGGAAAGTATAGAAAAATGTAGATAAGTAAAAAAATAAAACAGTAAATCTAAACAAAACAGAGTTGCTTTCTTTTTTAGTTACCTGGATTGTTTACAGGTTGACCAACATTAATGGAATAGCGAGATGCTGAAGGAGAAGTGCCTGAAGATCTTGAAACAAGATTTTTTAGAGGATTTGTAACTGTAGTAGACGATTTACTTGTTCTTGTAAAACTAGAAAATGCCGAAAAATGAGATCCTCTTCGTGGTCTACTTTCTGTTGATGTTTCCTATAAATAAAGGAGAAAGATAAAAAAAAAGGTTATAAGGAGAATCCTATACAAATAACAAAAAACAAGGTTTCCTTTTTTCTTTCTTTTTTTCTTTTACTTTTTGTATAGAACAAATACTTTGTTTTCTTGAAGATGGGGTAGTTGAGGATGCCTTTTTAAGACCAAAATTAAATAATAAACTTGTTGTAGTAGATTGATTTGAAGTAGGAGAGGATGATGGCAGGACGGCCGAAAGTGAATCTTCGGTATTCTGACTTGGCATTGATTGATTGCCGATATTTTTTTGAGTCAAAACTTCAACGGCGTTTACACCGTCTGCTGAGGTTGATCTTTGATGTTTTGTTGTTGGAATGTCAATTGAAGAAGAAGGTGTAAGATCAAACGAGCGACTGTTTCGTTTGGATTTATCGATGCTAGTTGGGCTATTGACAGGTGAGTAATTAGGTTCTTTCATCAACATAGCCATTTGATTAGCGAATTCGGGTGTTGGCTTTAATATAGTAATTATTTGTTATTGTTATTTTTAAGCTTATTTACTATGACAACATGTATTTTTAGATTTTATTTTTTACCTGAATCTTTACTAGAGAAATGACATTGGCATCTGTGGGTCGAATCCAATTTGAGATATTAGCACGTGTATGGTAGTAATAAGGAAGGCTGTTCTTTTCATCCCACAACTCCCACCAATCGCCCTCTGGGTTGCTTGGTTTGCTATAAAGAAAAATAAAGTGTTCGGTTAATATCATCGTAATTGATGTACCTATGGTAATGATAAGCATGATCTGTATTGCCATTGCTAGTACTTACACTGATTGGTTTTCAGGCTTAGTCCATGTACATTCACCGGTTAACTATTAAAGTAACAATACATAATTAAGTAAATCGCATAAGAAAACAATAAATATGCGAGACCACAAAAAAGAGAAGGGGCTACTCATAAAATAACAATAAACTTACTGGGTTAGCAAAGAAAGGACAAGAAAATTTAGGGTTTGAAACTTCAACCCATTCATATTGAACTGACATTATGTTGCTAAATGAGCGTATAAGCAAGTAAGAATAACAAGAGAAAAGAGAGCGTAAAAAAAGAAGGAAAAATAAAAGGGAAAGAAAAGGAAAGAAAAGAGATAAAAGAAAAAAAAAGTAGCTTTAGAAATATATAAAAAAGGGAGAGCCAAAAAACAGCAATAAAAAGGGAAAGATTCAAAATTCAGCATGGAGTTGTGCTACCATTGCCAGTTTCGAAACACGTGCAGTTATTCTACATCTTGACCAGACTTTTTCAAAGAATCATAAAAGGTGTGGCTTTGCATAAACAAGAATTATAATGTTGTTGATGTTAATGAAAGTTCCATGATTATGTTGCTTGTTGATTTTAGATTCAATGGGATGAACTAGTAACAGCACCAACCAATGGTTTTGATTTGATCGACGCTAATTGATAAAAAAAAAAAGGACGAATTAATAAAAAGCAGCAAAAAAAATAAGAAGCTCGGAAAGTGCTTTTAAATCCAACAAACAAGAGAGAGTTTGCATCAAATGGGTGTTTTTGTCTTCGGCAAAAGAAAAAGTTAATGCAATAAAGTTCTAAAAAAAGCCCTTTTTATCATACACATACAACAGAACCAAAAAAAAAGCTGAGCAACAAAAGTAATTAGTAAATGAATCATAAATAAAGGCTCTGTGTAAACATGATAAAAAACAGTAACCCCGTTCATAGTTAAATCCTTGTGAAAAAAAGAAACATTAACCCCTATAAAAACTACATTTGGTTATTAAAACATGTCAGATTTATTATGATGGTGTGTTATTTCGTCACTTTCCTTCTCTATTCAATGGCTCTATTCTGTTTTGTTTAGAATTTTGTAAACGGTATATTTTCATCCATCTTTTGCTTTTATTGGTTGATGCCAATTGATAGACACTCTTATTTTCGAACTTAATATTTCTTTAATCTTCTTTTTTACTTTTTTAGGCGACTGACAGTTGAATGATCAACATTCGAGGGGACCCAGAACAAATGAAATAAAATGGAATTGGTGAAAATAGAAATAATAATAATGAAAATCAATCTTCCCTCCTCTATATGTCGCTCTCTTTCTTTCTCGCTTTTCCCTTTTTACTCTCCTGCTTTTTTCTATCTTTTTTTTTTGACAACTTACGAGTGAATCAAGTATTGGCTGACTCAGTGACGATGTTTTTTATTTTAGATTGATAATGACAAGGCATTTTATCATTTTACCACCACCAATTTAATATATACTTTTATAGTTGTATATACAGATGAAGTTTCCATTTTGTGAGACATGAGTGGATTCTGTTTTATATACAAACCTAACAAACTTGAAGAGAAAAACATAAGTGATAATACATTATGTATGCTTCTGAATGTCTGTGTGTATATGTATATGTGTATGTGTAGGCATTTATTAAATAATACATATATAACAGAGTAACATTTTAATAGATCCATCTAATATGTATATACTTTTTGCTAATATTCCTGTTGATCTCCCTTAACCCTTAAATTACAGGGATCAATTCTATTCGATTGAGGGCGACGTTTACATATATACCCTCGCTGTAGAGCATTTATATATAAGATATATATTTAAATAGAGAGTATATTAAAATGCGTCACTTTTTAAAAAAAAAAACGAGCTTTAAAGGTATTCTTATTGAAGACCATATATATTTTTACATTTATTTCAAATATCCCTTATTGTTACTTTGATAATGCTATAGTACCAACATAAATCAATAATTTAGAAATATGAAATAAAAAAGCAAATAACATCAGAATGTTTAGTAACAAGATCAATAGTTGCAGCTGAATAAGATGTATGGTGCGTAGGTACATGAAAAAAATTTTAATTACGTCGTCTTTTCTCTAAAATAACCCTTCTACTTCTCTAAAAGGACCACTCTCAGAATATCACTCTTCAACAGTAATTCTAAACACCCTAGAACACCCTAAAACACTCATAACCTACTTAGATTTCCTTGGGCAGAACTGTGGGCAGAACTGTGGGTAGATCTATATTGGATTAAAGATATGAAATGGCAGCATTTGAACTATTAATTACGTTGAATATGGATGTTTCATATATCCAATACAGTTCACCCAAAAAATAATAAATCAAGGAGAAGCCATTACATACGGGTTAGTGGGTTTACTGGTATTTCTGGCAGTATTGAAGGGACATCCAGTAATTGTCTCTTCGAAAAAAAAGAAAAAGTGAAAAAAGGCAGATATGGTGCCTGTATACTTTTTGATTGAGGGATGTTATACGTATTTATCAATCACTAACAAAATATGGAGTTTAAGGCTTGGTCCGAATCGATGTGAGTAGGTGTGCGTTAAATTCACAAAATATTATAATCGTGTTCTTGTAAAGATTACTAAAGTCAAATTATATAAGTACTGTGATCTTGGCTATTTATTATGTTCAAATATCACTATACAGCTAGCACAGAAAATACTGGCAGTTTGTTTTTCGCGCTTTATGTATATTTTGTATTATAAAATTAGAGGGAAACCACCATTTTGAATTTTTTTAAACCGCAAATATCAATTTTTAGAAACCACCACTTTGGTTTTTTGTAGCCGCCAATATTTACCATACCGACTGTACTGTATTAAAACTATCTCGTAATTATCTCACACATGTTGTACTGACTCAACCCTTTACATAAAAAAACAGAGAAAGTCTGATAAAACTTTTTATCATCAAGATATAAAAACCAAGCTCAAACTTCTTGTGCTTTATTGACTCTAAAAGTATGAGCTCCTCCTATCCGACAATAACACAGCCTTTGTGTAAATATTTGCAGTGAATGCAAACAAAGGTGACTCTACGAATAAACACACTTTCCCTTTCCCTTTCATCTAATACCTTGGTAAATACTTGCAAATAAATATTACTGCATTTTATCAAGTCAATTAGATCCATTATTATAGCTCTCAAGCCATTACATAGCATCAACGTCATCGTTTTTTTTTCTTGGGTGAGCTAACCCTGTCACATTTTTTTCCCATAAAAAAATTAAGTGTGGCTATGTAGATATTGATTTTGTCGATTGCAATAGTGTGCACTACAAGATAGTATTCGAGCGTTTCTCGTTTGTTTGCATCTCTATCCAGCTCATACTTTTGCCGTACTTTTGTCGAATGAAGAGGTACTAGTTCATTTGTCTACTAAAAAAATACGAAAGGATCGCCTCAGTTCAAAAGCCTGCGTATAAAATTAACTATTAATGTTTGTTTTGTTTTTCCCCGAAACAAGGAACTCTCTCGATGGAAGAAAGTAACTGTTGAAACAATTTGAAACTCTATTAAAAAGTCAATCTCCGCTAACATATGATTGGCTTAGAAATGCATACAGGATAATAAAAAAAAAAACAAGCCCATTTTTTTTGCTCTTTTTCTTTTTATATATTATTTGCTTTTTTTTCTTTTTATTGTAAATAGTATGTCTTTTATGCAGAACCGATTCGATATCCTTTTGGGTGATGAAGAAACCGAAGTAGACAAGCTTGGTAATGCTAAACCCAAGGAAAAAAAGGATTCTGATAACCCCCCCACTCGACGTGAAGTTCGTAAAAATGGTCAAAGACAGCCTGCAGGTAAAAAAAAAACAAAAGGCAAAAAAAAACGCGTCGATATTCACCTTTATATAGTTTCTCCCCCTTCAAGAAGGGATCGTGGTAATCGTAAGGAGGAAGATAGTTTTAGTTCGGAACCCAAAAACGAACAACAATCGTCCTCTCGACCTCCTAGAGAACGTTTTGGTGGAGAAAAGAGTCGTGGTCGCCAATTTGATCGTCACAGTGGAACAGGTATCCAGTAAGTAATTAATAATAAAAATCCTGTTGAAATGGTATTGATTTTTTTTCTCATCACGTATTCTCTTCTACTTGCCCGCCTTTTTTTCTTTGACTTTTAAAGTGATAACGAAAAGAAGATCAGGCAAGGCTGGGGAGAGCCTGGTGAAGCTGAATATCAAGGGTAAGTAAAGGTGGGAACCAATTTATATATATATATAAACATAATAACTTATAACGCTTATTTTTAGTGCCCATGATACACTAAACTCCAATGATCCTGATGCTCCTGAAGAGTCTCGTCGCTTCGGCAATCAAGAAGCTGAAGAAAATACCAAGACATTAGAAGAGTTCTTGGCTGACCGTAAGTCTAAGCCTGTCCAGCTTCCTGAAGCACGCAAGGCAAACGAAGGCTCTGATGATAAGCAGTGGAAGGATTCTGTTGCTTTGGAAAAGGAAGAAGATATGTACTTTGTTGGAAAGGTATGACATACTATATAAACTAGCCCATACATATCTATTTAACACATACTTTAGAGTCATGAACAAAAGTCAAAAAATAAGAATAAGAAAGAAAAGATCTTCTTAGATATCGAGCAACCTCCTCACAGATCTCAGAACGATAGACGCGGCGGTGGAAGTCGTGGAGGTCGCGGTGGTCGCGGTGGTCGTAATAACAGTCGTCGCAATGATAACCAAGGTTCTGTTAACCTTTCTGACTCCAGTGCATTCCCCAACCTTGGTGCTTGAAAAGAGTATTCTTTTTTTTCCTCATTTTGCTTTTTACCAAAACCTCTTTCACTTGTTTTAAGTAAAATAAATAAAATAAAACATCTGTTGTATCTGTTAATTGACTTGGGAAAGACTTATTTAAGAGTTTGTATTTTTTATGAGAATGCATGACGCACATAATTGATTGATAGAATCTTTATGAATCATGTGCTAACAACCATGTGGTGCGCTTAAGCGATCAACATTAGTACTGTTATTAAGTTTTATGAACTTGAATTTACTCGTCAGTGAACAGTTAAAACCAGACGTTTCTATTCTTTTCTGTGTGAAGAAGTTGGGATAACGTCATAAATTAAATTAGGGTGCTAAAACGATGAATCAAACTCC
Source organism: Backusella tarrabulga (assembly GCA_024139415.1). Lineage (NCBI taxonomy): Eukaryota > Fungi > Mucoromycota > Mucoromycetes > Mucorales > Backusellaceae > Backusella > Backusella tarrabulga. The sequence continues at coordinate 23,129 of VCJJ01001075.1, forward strand.
GTACACTAAAAAAATAACCGTTTTATATTAAGTGTGTATCCATTTCACATTGGATTCATATATATGTTTAAGGAATCTATGTAATATCAGTCCAATATACTTAAGATGGTATCAATATGTGAAAATAAAGTGCTTATCAATGTTAAAGATGAAGAACAAATAATAGCTGATATTACTCATTTTTTGTTATTTTTAAAAATATTGAAGTCAAAGTCTTTGTAAAAAATATAAGTATATAAACGCAGCGATAGATGAACTCCTAAAAAAAACGAAAAAAAAAGAAATTTTTTTTGGGGATGCTTATAGTATTAAGCTCTGGTGTAAATAGAACGAATCCTCTTTCAATTGTCAGTACCCATTACACTAAGTTCAAGAAGTATATCTGATAGTTTAGCAATAGCATTTATAATAAGAAGGAACACTATGTTCTCTCGTCATTGTTAATATTTGTGGCGAATATAATTGTACAAAGGTAGCTATTAATAAACGGGAGCTACCATTTTTAGGGCAGTTTTGGATTATTTATACACAAGAGAAGCGTACAGTGGGCGAATATCTATCATCTACTCGATTCAAATGAAATAAATAGTAATAATAGAGCTTGTAAGTAAATATATTCATTTATCAATGTTTTATTCTATGTAATATAAATCAAGTCTATGTTTGGATTCATAAATAATTCAATGGATCCAGCTCCATTTTTTGTTTAAAAAAAGTGTATAACAATATGTAACTAATTATCATCTGTTGAGAATTCGAATGTGATGATTGTATATAAAAACTGCCATCAGGATATTTGCAAAATATAAAAAGTCATTTCTTTCTTGTACTTCAAACTTTTCGTTGCAAGTACCATGGAGTTTAATCTTGATCTTGATCTTTTTATAAATAAGGAATGCTTTATTTCATTGGCTCAAGTGGAATGAACCAATAATTCAATAGATCCTTTTAGCAATAAAATGAAAGTCTTATTTCATGTTGTTACTGTCTTTTTCAAGTTGTTGGAAAATATTTTCTAATATTTGAGAAAAGAGAGAATAATTATTGCGAAAAGGTTGATGAGAAAAAAATAGGGTCAAGGGAAACTAAGGTTATGGTATCAATCCAGGGCATGGTGCTACAGTAAAACCTGTGAAAAAGCTGCACATCTCATCAAATATATTGACCCTATCGACCACAATGGAGATTTTGGCACGCCTTTAGAAACTGGAAACAGTACTTCATATTCGTGTATCCAAATGTCAAGCTATACTGCAAAATAGGGGGTTATGTTCAATACCAAATATCAATTGTTTTTACTTTATTATGGAACGGCCGCTCTGTCTTGTTATAGAAATCCAATCCGTTTACTCCTTGCTGAAGTGTCATGGAGTTATAGCGATACAAATCTGTAATCCAATAGTGTCTATTTTAGTAATCGTACTCTTTTTCGTTTTCTATTTACATCACTCTTTGTTAGCAGAAGACATTTAGGTTGATCGCTCATAGATCTGGCGTTCAGATTTCTTGAACTTTATTACACATACATTATTACGAAAGAATAAAGAGCGAAAAATTAACAGCGTTTTTATAGCAGCATTTGTCGACTTATCAAGATCTTCAGAGGCAATTTTAGCCTTTTCAACCTTTTTACGCGTTATGTCTTATGAAAAAAAAATGAATATAATTTCTTCTTCTTTATATATTGGTTTTTTCCAATTGATTTGCGCATCTGATTGGAAAAAACCAATAGTACGCATGATCAAATTCTTTAAGGTTCAACCAAGATTGTGAAACAATGATCGTCAGTTTATAATAATGTACATGTCTTTGACAAGCTCTTGATCTTGATGAACCTGTTGTTTTCTAATGGCAATAAATCACTTTTTTGTTTTTCTTTTTTTTAAAAAAAAGGAGCGAGCGCATAAAAAAAGAGTATGTGCCAGAAAAAGCACTTTATCATTAAAAAAATAATGGATGCGTCAAAAAAAAAGCGAAAAAAAAGACTTCGTAGTTGATAGGACAAAATCCTCTCGCGGAATACCGGTTTACAACTGCTAAACAATGATCGTCAATTTAAATTATTATACATGCACGTTTTGAGTTTGACATGTTCTTGATCTTTTGGATGAACTTTCTATAATTCATCTAAAGCAATTCATTACTTTTCTTTTCTTTTCCTTTCCCTTTTTTTTAAAAAAAAATGGACGTGTGAAAAAAAAACACTTTATCATTAAAAGAAAAAAAAAATTGAAGCAAAAAAACATGGTATTCAGGTAGTGGGACCCGTCGGACCAAATTTTTAAGCCAATGATTATTTTTTAACACTGCAACTTTTACCATGTACCTGAGAAATACCTCAGGTATTCTGGCAAAACAGCCATGCCAAATCTATGGAAGAAAACACTGAATAAGAAATTGTAAAATACCAAAATGTAAATAAACTAGTTAAAATGGGGACTCGTTAAGGATTGCATTAAAAAAGTAGTGAGCTATGATAATGGGTCTCATAAAATCACTATTAAGCTTCAAGCCTAAAAAAAACGGTTATTATATTTAATCACAATGTAGATTTAATCCGGACTCAACAATTTCCTTTTTTAAGACATTACTACACATATTTTCTCAACACAATCCCAGTTGGAGGTTCATCCAGACAATAAAATTGAAAAATCCCATTCCAGATTTTTTAAGAAGACAACCCGAAAAGTGAGCACTAGGATTGTTACTCTTCAACTCTCTCCAGTTTTTAAATTTGACATTAGACAGTACATTGCATATATAAAATTAGACTATACACAGATGTCACTTCATATGTTTTTTCTTATGGCATTA
>VCJJ01000108.1:0-10464 GCA_024139415.1 Backusella tarrabulga
TCCAAGGCTGATCCAATGACGGTAAGATATCACTTTACTTATTTCTATTGGTTTTATGATTACCTTATTTTTCTCATTTATTATTTATTTTTTCTCAAAATATTTTCCCTTTTTCTCATTAATTTGTATTTTTTTTCCCAATTTCTTGAAAAAAACAGTATGTGCCATAAAAGATATACTGTGTACTTATTCTAAATATTAGCATCCAAAGACAAGTTAATAAAAATGCACGAGTCAAATCAAATGAGAAAAGGCAAGGTGACGAAATCTTTGGTTTTTGGCTCCGCATAAAAACCATTGGGCGTGGAGTGACATTGACGTTTGGGTTTCTGGCTGTGGAACGTTTTCCTTTTCTGGTGCCAATGATTCTCTCTCTTTTTCTTACTTGAGCGTAAAGCAGTGTCTCGTTTACTTCCCTATGCTCTTCTTACTATTACTACTACTGTAAACTATTAATATCATTATTGCATTGCTGTATTATTTCACTATCAACTACTATTATTATTGTATAAATGAGCACAGACACGAAGCTTATTCTAAGCTTAGTCAACAGAATCACAGTCAGAGTAAGTGGAATGTCACATTCCCACCTTTGCTTAATCTGATCTTTTTAACATAAAACTACAGCTTCCCACTAACAACGGATCCCAATTTGATACCTCGGAAAGCGATCCTCTGATCCAACAAACGTAACTTTATACTTGTCTCGTTTTTTTTTTCTTAATTGTTTCACTAGACTAATCGCTATACACTTTTTTTATGTTATTATTTACGATTACCATCTCTTAGTGGTACGTTTTGTACGATAGCACTTGACACAACCTAACATAATTAACTCGTCTCATAAAAATAGTGGCTGCTTTAATTGAACTATCAAAGTACCGGCTTTCCATTATAGCGAATACTGTTGTGACAGCCTTGGAAAGTATTTCAAAGGTAAGTTTTTTATTTGTTTATATCATCACTGCCACTGACTTGATGGAAATAAAAGGGTTCATCTTTAACACGTAACGATGATTCGATATCATACGAGCTACTCCAGTCACAGCTATTTCTACTTCGAATATTGTCAGCATGCATGCAACACCATTGGAAACACCATCAAACGAGCTCTGACGAAAATAATGGTATGACACAAGCAAAGCATTCAACTTCAAACCGCGCTTCACGAGAATTTGTGTTACCAAATGACGGAATTCCACCGGTGCCAAAGGACCCGCCTCGACTGGAAGACCATCTTGCGAAACACATTCTCTATGTCGTATCGAGATTTATATATCAGATGGGAACCCTCGAAGAACGCAACCATGGAATTGTGGCTAACCACGCAACAAGCATAATATCTACAGAGACATATGCAAATTCAAATGGCCAGTTTGTCCCAACCGGTATTATGGTTGACATTTACAAGGCGGCCAGTCGAATCGTGGCCTATGTCAGTGCAAGTAATTGGAATATTACGTTTGCGAAAATCAAATCCCGGATTCTGTATTTAACCACAACCACAGAAGAAAACCCAGAAACAGGTGATATTATGCTGCTTGAATGTGCGTCATTGAATATGACAAGACTGGGCATGGTTTTAACAGGTAAGTGAACATTCACAATAATCATGGTAATAGTGATTATAGAGGTAAGTATTAGTGGGTGTAACTCAATTATTGGATATATTATTAGAGCTGTGTAGTTCAGCACTGCACTTGAGAAAACCAGCGCAGGTTTATATTGCAGTTATGCTACGTCGTGCTATTTGGAACTGGATTGGAAATTACACAGCAGAATTTACATTGTTGTGTCACAATCACAAACGCATGGACGGTTCTCCAGAAATTCTTTTTGATATTTTTAACTCGTTAGCCGATACAACAAAGAGAAAGGCGATATTTTGGCCAGCGCAGACAATGCTGCTTGTACTATGTCCAGACATCATGTTGACATCATCTTTAGCAGTGAATCGAGTACAGAATAAAAAGGTATTAAAAGAATAATTAGATTTGTTGGATGGGTATTCATTTTGTGTACGACGATAGACTGCGTTTTTCAACTCTTTACGCAAGGCAATGAAGGGAGATAGAATGGGTGAATTGGCAGCAATTTGTTATGTCGATTTATGTAGAGCTGCAACCTATGTTTCTAAAGATGGTATGGCTGCTATTAGAGAACTTGTGCCTGACATCGAAAATGAGCTATCTGAAAAACTATTGGACACGCACCGTACTGTAGACAACGAACAGCACTCGAATAACATTGGTGTGTTTATTGACCATCGATGCCTTATAGCAGATTATATCGTTGCGATGTTTAGACTTGACCCCGAAAAGACCGTCCGCACTATAATTCCTACCTGCTTTGATAAAAACGCACCAACGCTTTTCAAAATGAGTGTTGTCAAGGCTGCCTTTGAAATTGCTTCCGAGAATAACAGGTTGCCATGGGTGTCTTCTATATCAGCTTTGTACACACCACTCTGCGGTAGAATTCGAAATTTGTTTTTGGATTTCTTTAGTCGAGATATTAGAGACAGGTTAGACAATTCGAGTCTGAGCTCAAGCTCAATTCAACGTAAAACCTTGATAAACGGTTCCATTTCAGATAAAAAAAGCAAAAAGGACACACGATCACTTTCTAACGAGCGCTACGAATTAATATTGGACGTCTTGCGTTTGTATCAAATGGATCCAAAACTTGCAGTGATGGTATGTAACAGGACAATTCTAATATACTGCGTTTTCTTAGTACACCATAGCTTACGTTATTTTATTTTGTGTGTGTGTGTGTGCGAAAAGGGTGATGAAAAGGACAGGTCTTCACAAAATGCAGCTGTTATGGTCGCAATCACAAATTGCTTGAGAGACTCCAATTCCTCAATAAAAGATGCAGCAGCCGAGTGTTTGTCCAAGTTACATGCCCCAGATTATATTATGCTATGGGGGACTTCAGGTAAATTTATGGACGCTTTCTGGAAAATATCATCGCAGGTATTATTTACTTTGGCAAAGCAACTTTTGGATAGCCGAGAGAGAGATAATGGGTTGAGAAAGCTTTTGGATTTACTCAAAAGACTACTTTCCCTAAGGAACCAATTTCTTGAACAACACCGGGATGTAGCAACTCAGGGTATCGATACTAGAGAAAGACTTCAGGCATCTATTGGTTTGGAAGTAGCGTTGCTTATCCTTTTATGTTCATCGGATACTGATGTTTGTACGTTATCGATTGACTGCTTCGGATTGCTATGCACTGAGGTTCATTTAACCGAGAGATTTGATGATCAACAACCATCTTCTATTACAATTGTCGAGAACATAGCTTGCTATACGGAACTAACTAATCACTCTGGTGTTATCATTGGTCGCAAATCGCAACAGCGTCGAATCCGTAGACTTCTTCGTTCAATTAATCACAGTTCCCCTGGAATGATTGCTGCTTGGGAAGAAGCATGGAAAAGATGGAAGTTTATGACTCCAGCCGTAACCCGTGTAAGCGACGATAATAAAGAAGAATTGTTGGAGTTCAGTAAAAAGGGAAACAGCTCAGCATGGCATGACAAACTCCGTAGCAACTCCTCACGTCAAACTCTTCCTATTATGTCACTTAATCGCGTTGATTTGTTGGATGATGACAGGTCTGCTGAATGGCAAAACTACGCAGGATTTCTTGCAGCGCTTGGTGGGGTTTGTCTAATGACTGATGACGACGTTCCTGGTTCCAGTCCGCCGTTGAATCGCGCAAGGTCTTCTGAATTACCAACTTCAGGAAGCAATAGATTTATATCAGCACCCATTGAATCGGATACTATGGTTGATAAGTTTATTATGGACATGGTTGATTTACTCGCAAGCGATAATATACTTGTCAGAGAATGGGTTAGAGAGATTCTTGGTAACGATCTCTCTCCAGCATTATATCATATTATGTTCCGACACTTTGAAAATTTTTTGACAAAATGCTTTTCTGCAGAATCAAGCGATCCAATTTGTGGACCTCGCTATACGTTATTTGTGGAGCAAGCCATTTCAGTTTTAAAACTAGTCTTGAATCGCCTGACTGATACGAAGGAAAATTTATTTACGGTTGACTTCAGTACATTAATTAATCAATGTGTGATTTATCTCAACAAGCTTGGAACAAACCAAACGTCAATGAAAATCAAGATAAAAATGTGTCAGCTGGTTGAGGTTTTGATAGCGAAGAAGGATAGGGTTACTTTAAGACAAGAGTTTAAGTTACGAAATAAACTACTTGAAATTATTGTAGAATGGACAAGTGATTTTTATCTGGTAAGTATTAAGAGCAGAGCATTATATAATGACCATTTTATATTAACCATAGTGAATCAATTAATAGAAACCAGAAACCGCAAGTCTTTCTTCAAATCATGAATCTAATCATACAGAAAAGTTACAAAATGATTTAGACTTGACTTGCTTAAAAACGATTGTGGCTCTTTTACATCAACTTCCACTGCAACCATCCGAACCAGTCCATGAATCTGACGTTCTTGTGGTTAAAAGTCGAATATTCTACAAATACTTTACGTATTTCTTCAAGTTACTTAATAGGTGTCGTGTTTCAGAGGTACGATCTTTGCTGTTATAGAAATATATATAATTTTAAATCATTGCAACTAGATGGAATCTAGTACCCAAAGTCGCAGTAGCTATTATAATCAATCGGTAAGTACACCATGATCTTATTATAGTGATATGCTAATTTTTTTTTCGATCTCTAAATTTATCCATCTAGACTGGAGATGGTACTACTGATATTGCCCCTTTAAAGAATTACACAATCTTGGCTCTTTCCAACTTGCTGAGTGCAAATGTTGATGCAGGGTTAAAATATTCTTTTTCAATGGGTTACCACGAGGATACACGTACCAGATCTGCCTTTATGGAGGTTTTAACCAATATCTTAAACCAGGGCACAGAGTTTGAAACGTTAGCAGAAACAGTTATGACGGATAGATATGAGAAGCTAATAGATGTAAGTATACTATAAAAGATCAACATGTATTTATCTCAATCTCATTCAAAAATATAGACCTTGGTTGAGCTTGATCTTAATATTGCGGTTTCTTTGTGCGAAGTTTGCCCATCCGCCGATATTGATGATGTTGCTAGCGTATTGCTTGCTTGCTTTTCTTCAAGAAATAAAACGATGGTGTTATTAAAGGCAGCGATTGAAAAAGAAGTTGAGAATACAGGTAAAAAAAAAGAAAATATACTTTTTTAACCATCCTGTACTAACCTTAATCTTCTTAATAAGAAAACGAAACTGATTTGTTTAGAAAAACAAGTATAGGAACTCGTTTGTTATCCGTATATGCTAAGAACAATGGTGCCGAGTTTGTCCGCTCTGTACTTTTACCTGTATTTCAAAAGCTATCGGAGCGACCTCGTGAAAACAAGTGTTTTGAATTGGATCCATCCAAGATCGGACCCGACGAAGATGTGGCTAAAAATAAGTCGAATGTAATCGAAGCAACGGAGATGTTTTTAAATGCGATATGTGATTCAGTAGACCAGGCACCAAGACCGTTTCGTGAAATTTGTCACTTCATATTAACGTCAGTACGCGAAAGGTTTCCAGAGGCAAAATACACGGCAGTTGGATCGTTCATATTTTTAAGATTCTTTTGCCCCGCCATTGTATCCCCTGATACCGAGGGTCTAGTAAAAAACACAGCATCAATATCGCGTGAAATGCGTCGTGGATTTCTCATCGCTACAAAAGTTATACAGAATCTTGCCAACAATGTCTTATTTGGAGCAAAAGAAACGTATATGATTGTTCTCAACGACTTCTTGACTGGGAATATTTATAAAGTTGCCAGCTTTCTACGCGAAATATCTAAACTTCCGAATGATCCACCAGTAGACGACTCTGTTGAAGTATACCAGATGACGGACAAAAACTATGCTATGCTCCATAGAGTACTTTTTGATAACATTGAACGAATTTCGCGTGACATCTCAACAAGAGGAATCCGACACTTTCAGGATCAAGAGTCTATTAGTGCATGGAAACGGGATTTTGATAAATTTGCCAACCTCTTAGCACAACTAGGCAGACCTCCCGAACTCCCAAAAAAAGAATCAATAACAACTAGGAGCTATGTTTACGCAGCATCTAATCAACTCTATGCTGATTTCATGAGACGAAATAGTCACCGCAGTGCCGAAATAATAGCATCCAAGAATATATTTTACGAAGGGGGTGTTTCTAAGGCTGGACGTCCTGTTTTTTATTTAATCATGAGAAACATCAAATCCGACAATATTGATTTTGAGCTCCTTATATATCATATTCTACAGGTAAATAACTAATTCCATGTGTTGCTTGAAGTGGATTTTCTAACCCTATTTTTACGTTTATGTCAGACATTGGAACGTGCCAGTAATCGACTTTTTGAAGTTGTGGCTGACTTAACACAATTCGGTCGTAGTAATGAAGTACCCTCCCAATGGATAAATCAACTTATGCAGCTTATTTCTCAAGATCGAGCAGATAGCATATCAGCAATTTATATTTATAATCCCAACTCGTACTTGAGGACGTTTATAAAGAAGCTAACTCGACCAATTTCTCACAAGTTTTCTAAGCGTATATTTTTTGCTGTCACTTTGGCCGAAATCCAAGAGTATATACAACCTTCGGAAATACGTCTTCCAAAAGCAACAGTTGGTTTAGAGACAGAACCTAGTGCTGTTTTCTTCCCGGTGAATAAAGTCATACAATTCCGTACGCAGGTACCCGTAACTGTAAAAATCGGCGCCGAGTACATTCAAATAATGACCGTAAGGAAGCAAGAAATACTATACGGTCTTTCAGCGGTGACAAACGATGTCTATCATATAGCTGAAATCGAAGATATTGTATACACTCAGTATGAGCGCAATTCAGAACGAGCGACTGAATTTAGTTTTGAATACACCCGTGATAATGTCCAAGTTAATTTCAGTTCACCTAAAAGGGATGTCATTGTCAATGTAAGTCACTTGTCTGATAAGATAATTAAGTATTGTATTTAATTTCTGGGTTTTTTTCCTTTTTTGGTTATTATCAATTAGACAATACGATACAGCAAACGTCGATATGACATGTCACGACCAACAAGCATAACAGAAAGAACAATTCGACCCAGTGATGTTCCTGGGCGTTTACTTAATATGGCGTTACTAAACATTGGTAGCAGTGATCCTAATTTACGTCTATCGTCATACAATCTCTTGTATGCGCTCAGTAGAGTTTTTAATTTTGATGTTGGAAAGCAACTTTTGGATGCAAAAGGTAAATCTTATATGTGACAAAGTATATACATATGATGATACGGTATAATAACCTTTTTTGTTTATCATTTTAGATCTATGTTTACCTGCTAACAGTACAGATTTTATTGTTGGTATAAGTGAGAAAATCGCTGCCACAGAACCTGGATTGACATTAGAGTTCTTGAGTGAATGCTTAATGGGTTACGCAAAATCTGAGGAAACACTTCGTTATCTCTGTCTTCTTTATATGATCCCATGGTTTCCAAATCTTGCATTATATTGTCGTAGATCGCCTGAAGATACTCAAAAAACCAAAAACATTTTGCGGTTACTTATTGATATCACTGTCACTGGTGAGGTAAGAGTTGTAAACTACGGTTTTTTTCGAGTTTAACTAATCTTTTAATAGATGTATAAACTGGTTCAAGCAAAAATTTGGAAAACTATTGCAAATGTTGATGATATTCTTGGACTGGTAATAGATACATTTATCCAATTCTCAAATGAACATGGTGTTGGATCTAGCCAAGCAGAAGCTATGGCTGATACTCTTATAACCCTCTCAAATATTACAGTTCGCTCTAAAGTCATTTCATTATTACGTAAAGTAATCTACTGTACCTCATTTAAACCTACACGCTCTTTACCAGAACATCCATCATGGAACGAAATTGCAATCTTAACTCGATTCTTGTTGATGCTCTCATTCAATAATCGTGGGCCAGTAAAGCGTTCTGTACCTGAGGTATTTCACATTGTTTCGTTGGTTGCCGGGGTTGGTCCTACTATCGTTCGGGCGTCTGTTCAGGGTACGGTAGTAAACATGATTCAATCTTTATGTACTTCAGTACCCTTACTGGAAGGAAATGTAAATAAGCTCCAACTTCTTTTGACGGAGTTATCAGAATCCAAGTGTCGATTACTCTTTGGTCTCAATAGATCTCATACCAATGCTTTTACAATTACACCAGATACACTAAATGATGTATCGGAACCTATCTCGTTACAATCTCTTGAATTCATTGTTACCAAATTATCAGAGGTAATCGCTTGTGCAGCTCCTACAACAGGTAAATAGGCTTTCTTTTTTTTTCATACTTTTTTTAGGGAAAAAAACATGACTGCAGGTTTGCTAATGAATTAAATAGATATTGCGAATTTCTGGAGAGCAAGGTGGATGAGTTTAGTTGCTAGTACTGCATTTCAGTTTAATCCTGCAGTTCAGCCTCGGGCATTTGTAGTACTTGGGTGTTTGGGTAGAGAGGAGATAGACGATGATTTATTATACCAGATCTTAGTGGCTCTAAGAGGCGCCCTTGCAATTTTTAATGAATCTGATCCAAGTCTAGTCACTAGCATTATGATGTGTCTTAAAAATGTGGTTGGAAGTCTACCGAATGATTCACGCTATCTTTTACAACTTTTCTGGGCTTCAGTTGCTTTGATTGAAATCAATACAGGCCCAACATTCGGTATGGCAATCGAGCTTCTCCAGGCAGTCTTGCGTGCCTTAGATGAAGGAGGATTTTTCTCCGAGGATACCGTCGTAGATGTATTGCTTGCGGCCCGTCAACCGATTGCAGATGTAGCTCGACAACTCGATATGCTTTGCGGTGTCAACTTTGATACTCACTTTTCATTTGCTATTGCTGGAATATTCATGAAAGGACTGAGATACAATGATGCAAAAGATATTTTATCCAATGGGCTGAATACGTTTTTGGATATTGAATGCAAACAGGCTCATCGTAGTATGACTTCTGAGGAAAACAATATAATCGAAGCACAGACTTTAGGCTATGTCACTGCCCTTTTACCAATAGCCGCAAAGAATGAATCTGTAAAAGAGCTTCTTAGGATGGTTGGACTTAACGAAACAGATATCGAGGGTACATCACATAATGGGAAACCTTATTCTGGCATATTTGATAAACTGGATATTCCGGATGATACCACGGCACTGCTTTTAATATCAATGCTTGCTACAATGCTTAACGCGGCAGATAGCGGTCTGGAAAGATTGCTAATATACGGGTTATTGTCTGATGCTGCTGTAGCTATGCCAGAAGTTTTTGCACTTGTGTAAGTATTTGCTTTAATAGTAGATAAATGTATTAATTTTTTTTTCTTTTTATAAAAAAACAGGTACGATTCGTTGCTACCGAAAATGAATCAAATAGTTATTAGCAGCCAAACCCAGCCAATTATAGAGTCTGTTAAATCCATTCTGCTTACAGCATGCTCTGACCCTATTTTCGCCAATCCTAAGAATCGATTATCTCAAAAAGCAAATCTTGAACAAATTGGATTCTCTGCATTGGGGGATCCAACCTTTGGAGCAGCTTCTATTAACACTTTTGAAAGTGCAAAACTTGCCAGTGAACTGATGGAAAGAATTATTTCTTGATTTCTTATATTTTTATATATAAGAAGGATGAAAATGATAGAAGAGAGAGAAAAAACAGATATACTTGTATATATTCTTTCATTTAAAATAAATTTTATTTGACATTCTAATGCGTATTTTAAATTAAGACAAATAATGTATTAGGAGTAAAAAATTGCCTTCAAAACATTATTCCATATCAATAAAAGATGAATTTTATCCTAACGGTCAACCCCAAGGCATGACTGATGGCTTTCGAATTTTGCCGATTATGTGATCTTTCACACGCCATATCACACTCTGCAGCTATAAAAATTAATTATGCATCTAAAAAAAAGAACAAAGTCAGCTTAAGCTGTTGGATTGTATAGGATAAAAATAAAACATGTTATTTTAAGTCATTTTTATTAACTGTACAAATATTACATTTAGTATTTAAAGCGGTTTTAAAAAAGTAGAATGAAAAATGTGATATGATATAGGCGGAGGGAAACTGTATAATGTATAAAATGTTTTTTTCTGGCATTTAGAAACTCATCATGGGAGTATGCTGAGTACCCTTTGGATAAACGATCAAAGTGGCAATAAACAAACCAATAGTTATACCTGAAATTACCATACATATAAAATAATAAAGAATTTAGAAATATACTCTCATTATTACATGATATACTTACCAATTGATGTTTCAATCATACTCAACGCAAATCCGGCGCCTTGATTTGTAAATTCACTACTATCTCCACCTCCAAAAAATCCAAGGGCAGATTTTAAACCTAATTGATTAAATTAGTAAAAAAAAAA
>VCJJ01000108.1:10474-38033 GCA_024139415.1 Backusella tarrabulga
AACTAAATAGAAAATCTAAAAGAAAAAAATTAGTTTACTGCTTTATGATCAATCATATGTAGCAACTCCTTAAAATCATATTGATTTAAAGTTTTTGAGCCAACACAGTTGCATTATATTTAAATTAATTTTCATCAAACTTACTCCAAGAATAACGGCATCGAGGGACATTTGTCCTGTAAATTTAGATATGAGATTACCCAAAAAACCAACAGCAAAAGCAGGTACAACTTGCAATACTTGGGTTGGTGTGTTAGCATGACATGACAAAAGATAATTTGTGACAAATCCGCAAACTGCAACAAAAACCATGGTTGGCCATCTACGAGGTCGGGCTCGGAGATAAATGCAGTAGGTAATGGCAAAAACGGGAACCGTCAATAAATAATAGAGTTGCGGAATGGTTGTAACACATGTGTTTGTTTGTAGTGCTCTTTTGCATTCATCTGCCTGACCTTGCGCAGAGATTGATTCGGGTCTAATAGCGCCGAAAAGTTCTGACCCCATCTCCACACCATACCCAAGCAAAAACGAGTAGATGATTGCATAAACCATGCGAACCACACCACTTACAAGTTGTCTAGATACCAGCTCAATAATAGAAAGTGACATAGAGTATCCTGGTAACAAAACAATGAATGATGCAAAAGCAACAGGTGTGAAGCAAAAACCGAATTTCCACACAGCTGAATATTAATGGCTGATATTAGTACAAGGTTAAAAATAAAAATAAGGGTACTAAATCCCACTCACCTCTAGAAACGAATCCAATCAATACACAAATTGTTATCTCCCAAATTGGTTGAAAGCTTATAAAACGTCCGGTATATAACTCGTAAAAAGCAAAGAAAACTAAAATATAAATGTAATGCATAAATAAAACTCTATCTCACATCAACTTTCGATCATGTAGGTTCTTCATAGTAACTTACTTGCAAATGCGGCCGATAAGCCACCTTCTTTAAACTGACCACCAAAAAACATTATACAGCCACAAAAGCTAGCAATGGCATATATAAAGGGATTTAACCAGATGGGATAAAATGGGGGGCAATTGGTAACTTTGTCAATAAATTCTAGTGCTTCATCCACCGATACTTCTCCGTGTGACACGAGTTTTTCGAGTCTATATATTTCCCCTAATTTGTGCATATCAAACAACTGTGGGCTTCGAATAAAATGCGTTTCTGTAGTGTGCGTTGACTGATCAAAAAAGGTTAAAAACATTACATTGGGTATATACACATATTCGGCATCCACTCCGAGAGTTCTGGATACCTCTCGCAATATATATTCCAACCTATGAGCGGGGGCTCCGTAGAGCATGAGGCATTTAACCAATTTTCTTAAAAACTCTTGCTTTTGCAAGATGTTTGCGATTTCAAAGGTGATACGAATACGATCTTCAAGTGTAATGGGCTCAAACTGAGATGCGGTTGTAAACATGCTGTCTATAGAGGATTTCCGTGACATATTTACTGATCCGGTCATTTTACGCTTCTGCAAGCTAGGAACGAGATGATTACTAGCAGTAATAGTGGAAAGCCAGCTCGTTGGTCGATGTGTTAAAGTCGGTCGTTTTGCTGGGATTGCCTCCAGACTAGACTGGGCCCTTAGGTTGTACATGGATACTGGTTTCCTTAATTTGATTTTTTGTGTCTGCCAGGGAATTAATGTTATTGGTTATTTTAAGATCAAATAGTACAATAAAAAAAATATTTTTGTGCAAAGATTAAACAGCTAACATTAGTTTTATTTACCTTTTTCTTCTTTTTCTTGCGTTTCATTTCTTCCCTTTCGACTAGGCTAGACCTTCTTTGTGCTTCCAGCTTTAATAAACTTGCAAGTACGCTTCCTCCCCCAGCGGATGGTTGGTTGTAGCGTGAACTGGGAAGGCTCCCCAGTTCAGGATCCTCTAACGTTTCGTCATTGGTGGTACTTGCTCTTTCTCCGCTGTTGTTAATCCTCGTGCTTAACATGCGATGCACTAACGATCCGGCTTCCGCGATATGATCTGGGAAACGTACATGACGATCTCTGGCTTCCTGTTGGTCTAAAGCCGCCTCTACCAGGGTATCAGCCGAACCTTGTCGTCCCATCCCGCTGCTTTTTCTCGAATCAATGCTCGATAGCTTTCTCTCTTTGTCTGTCAAGTCATAATTCAGCTTTTTCTCCTTTTCATTATTTGACAAACTCGAATCAGTGCTGGATCTAGAATCTGACCCAGCGATTGATTCGCAAGCGATATGAGTATCTCTGTCTACACCTGCACGTGGATGTAAAGAGTTATTTGTTGTTGGTTCAAATACTGCTTGTTGAGAATGGGTACTATTGGTTGTGGTTAACTGAAGGACCGGCAATTGAGGTCTTGATCTTGTTGACTGAAGAGAAGCTGATCTGGGGCGGTGTAATCTATCGCTGTATGTACCAGGAGAGCCTTCTGATTCTTCCATTTGCTTTAGATTATTGACAAATATTACAAATATGAGTAAAAATTAAGTGAAAGTAAAATAAAAGTAAAAGTAAAAGTAAAAGTAAAAGTAAAAGAGAAGAAAGAAAAAAAAAGGGAGCTAATAGTGATAATAACAACCTTGCTTAATATGTAGCACACAATCTGGAATGTCAAGTACGGAAACACAATGCTACTACACCCAATTTGGACATTCCTTTTAGTAGTCATACCACCATTGTCAACTGAGTCCCGACTCATAAACCGGTAGAACTCTGATTTCTGTTTTCTTCACACTCAACACATATATCGTTTATCGTAATGAATCAAGTAACACTTATAATACCTTTAGAATTAGACATTTGGGTCCGTCTATAAGAAAAAGACAGGCACCACAAATAGAATATATAAAAGAACCCAAATGTTTTTTTATGATACCTTCTGAAAAGGACTTCAAGGACAGTGTGGATTTTTTTAAAAGTAAAATTCAGAAATGTTATTGAAATATTATGGAAAAAATAACTATTTTCTTCGACATATGCAATTTTTACCTCTAATACTGATTTGAAACTTGTTGGACTGGTAAAAAGTTGTGCATTTTCTTCAATTGAACTCATTTTTCTATTCTCATGTGATTAAGCAGAATCAAGAACTCTATCAATTTAACGTGGAAAAAAATAATGTTTACACAGCTCTATCCTTTCTTCTTCTTCTTCTTCATTTTATTTTATTTTATTTTTTATTCTTTGAATTCACTTCCACCACCGCTATAGACTAACTGAATTTAAACTCTTGGCATTAACATATTCAAGCATAAAGCTGCTTTTGTTTTGTAGTACTTGGTGTAATTAGATGGAAGTCACCTTCATGAGAAAATTTTTTATGTGTTTGAATTAAACGTAATTACTGATATACTATTTGTAATCGACTTCCCAATTCTCTGTACATTAATGAGTTCCGAGATCATAGTTGTAGTATGATTAGTCTTACTTAGATAATGGCTTATAAAAAGAATTACTAATCTCATCCAAAATGCCAGATACGGCTGTTTAGGAAATCTCTTAAGTAATACGTTTTCCGGCAAGTCTACTAACCAATCAGTCAACGATAATAATACAAACATTTTTTTACATCACGAGAGTGTAAGTATGAGGCAAATAAATGTTAGCCCTTTTAGCGCCTTCTTTTGAGTATGGGATATATTTCTCGCATAATCTCCAGTGTTAGTAATTATCTATATCTTACTATCGTATATACCATTTCTCATCATTTTAGCTTTCAACAATTTACACCTTCATTATTATTATTTATACCAGTGCTTTGTTTTTGCTTATATTTGAAATTTATATTTCTATAAATATAACTGTTAAAAATATATACATGGCGTATTCAGGAAACGGTAAACTAATGATAAAAACGGCAATTTTTGGTCCAAGTGTTTGGTTCGATCTCACCAATTGACCAATTAATTTTTAATGAACAATAAATTAGTTTTACGAATTAAAAAAGAAGAGAGGATTTAGTACACTGAGTGAAAACATGGTTCCCATCCAATAACTGTCTACAGTCATAGTAAAAAGTTTAAAATTTCCCGCAAGGTTCTGGTCGGTTCCTGGAGAAATATGTAACTTTAACCTTAACCACGTTAAAAGCCACAACAGACGGTTATTAAAATTTGCATATATACGAATAAGGGCAAACAAGAGCAGAAAGCAGTATTTTAAAACAGAAATATTCTTAGAGAATGAAGGGGTTGAGATGAAGTATTTTAATCCATTTTCGTAAACATTGGGTCATATAGTAAAGGTATTCGATTTCACTGCTCTTTAAAATAAGCCACTTTCAATCCAATGTGAAGAATCAAATAAAAAATTTAAACATGCTTAATGTCTAATAAAAATATTTGATATATAAAAAAAGCCCGTTGACAACCAAAAGATATACATTTATTTTTATTCACTATAATACTTGAAGGTAAATTTGGGTAATGGGGATTTTAATAGCTTAAAGATATCAGTAAAGCTTTCCTTGCTAATTGTCCTTCATTACCTGTTGTATAATGCATATTTATAGTTTTATGAAGATATACGTAATCACATATATCTTACCTTATCATGATGCAGAAAATCAAGGATAAACGAAATAAACAAAACAAAGTGCTGATCACCAGTTATAGATAAGATAACCTGTAATAGATTATGAATTCTGATATCAAACCGAGGCAAAAAAATATCACCTTGATTACAAAATATTATCTTATATAGTTGAAGTGACATCTCATTTAAAGTTATTTTTTTATTAAAGGGAAATTTACTATTTGATTTGGTGATCCATCGTCTCCTATTACTGGGTACCATTTTCTTTAATGGTCGTATTAAAACCCATTTGGGAAACACCCGGATCTTTTACCTGGTTTTAATTAACAGTTATATACTTCTTTTTTTAAAGAATCGACGATATGTTTTTATTCAAATGTCAGTGCTCAAAGTTTTATCGCTTGTAAAAACTAAGAATCGGTCATTCAATACGGTAAGTAGGTCACGAAGCCTATATATACATATATAATAATAAAATAGAAGGTAAATCCCAATCCTAATGCAACAATCAAGAGAAAAAGAAGAAAACGCTGATCAGTTACCTATTTTGATCAATATGTACAACGTAGACTCTTCGCTTTGATTTTTCCCTCAGCATTTGGTACTGTTCGAAAATACAATGTTACACGAAACATACAAAGAAAACCTTTGTCCTCTTTTTTTATTATGTGATAAATATTATAATTTTATTATAAAGTTTTGTTCTCTTTTTAATTACTCTCTTTCACTTCCTCATACACTCATTTCCATAATGGTAGTTTCAAGAAAACGTGCTTACCGTTTGAGCCAGGACGACCTCATGATCAGAGCTGTAGCAGCAGACCCTACCGATGGCTCTTCAAAAACCACTGATCCTGATTCCACAGCAAAAGAAACTACCGCCAAAAATCCACCCGCCACGACCGCACCTGAAAAGACTTCAGAAAAAGAAACAACCATTTCTAAAACCACAGCCTTATCAACACTTGCTCACACTATTACTTCAAAGGCAACAACAGCTGCTGCTGTTGCGACATCCCCTTCAAGTGCTATTCTTTCAGCAACTGCAGTTGACCCTTACTCATCAATTGTTCCGTCTTCTTCACTACTACTGACTTCAGGATTATCATCGTCAAGTGCATTACCAAGTGCGACCCAGAGCGTTACCCCCAGTAGTAGTTCTTCAAACAACACAGGACTCATTGCTGGAATTGCAGGTGGAGTTGGTGCAATTGTAGTCCTTGGTGCACTTGTATTTTTCATGATCAAACGTAATCGAAGAAAAGCAAGCACCCGAGTTAGCAGAACCATGGACCAAATGTTTTCCCCAACTGGTGGTGCAGAAACTAACAATCAAAGATATATGGATCATCCTACTGCACCATCTCAAGCAAACATGACTGGTTTTGAAGAACATTTAACTTCACCTACTTCTGCATATATTCCAGAGACTAAACCGAGTACTACTGGTCAGTATTATGCAAGCGACTATGGATACAATGATCCTCAGCAAATGTACCAGCATATGGATGACTCTTATTCTCATGGGGTTGTTTCACCTACAATGGCTCAGGACAATCAATTATACCGTGCAAATACGATGATGACAGGAAGTGGTCACCAAGAGCAGGGAATGTATTATGATTCTCAGCAGCAGCAAGGTGCATACCACGAATCTCAACAACAACAGTTGTACTATGATTCTCAACCACAGATGTATCAAGAACAGTATTACGACACTCACCAGACCTATCCTGATTCTCAACAGCAGGCTTACCATAATGCCCAGCAACAAGCTTACCATGATAATCAACAACAGGGATATTATCAGCAACAAGATTACCATGTTCAACAAGCGTATGGACACCAGCAGGCTGAATATTACGCCGCCGAAAACCAGCAGGGTCATGTAGACAACACAAAAAACCACAGCTACTAAATGATCTTTTTTTAAAGCTTTGTTTATTTTCTTTTTTACATAAATTTACATATATATATATATATATATTTATATATAAAGAGTCATATAATTATAAGCTTGAATTAAATGTTTTCTTGTTGTTTTGATTATTTTCTCTTTTCCATCAAGGAAATCACATGTGCCACTTCAAGTGGTACTCAAAGATATTGATTTTTTTTGTCTTTTTTTTATTTTTACTTTCAAATGTATCACAAAATCCTACCCGAGGAACATTCACACAAGCATAGTTCCGTACATCTATTTGAACAACAGTCTATTTTTACATTTTCATTGTTTTTGTACTTTTCGAACTTTCCTCAAAGTACAACATATTACTACTTCTTATTTCACTCCTTTTGTACGAATTGGAAAATCAGAATAAACTTTGTTGAAAATCACTTTTTTATTCAATTTATTTGATTCTTTAGTATTTTTCATTATAGTCAAAAACTTGTATATCAACGTAAAATAGCGTAATCATTAATGCACAGATCATGTATACCATCTTTAAAGTTTATCGTTTGATTTGCAGCTCTTTAGTGTTCTTTTTGTTTTGTTTGACAACTTTTTTTTAAAGAAAAAAAGTAAGTGAATCCACAGGATCAGGAAATGCCAAAACCAAAAGGGTGAATAATATATGATAAGAATGGACTAAACCTATAATGAAGAGGACTGGTTACTTGAGAGCATTTCTGATACCATCTAAAAATAAAAGCAACTAATTGAACATTTGGTTATACACTGTAGGTTATTTTCAAGAAAATGAGAGCAAATTTTAGATTAATGAGAAAAGGTTGATGAGAAAAAAAGGGGGTTTAAAAGAGGTGAAGAAAGTGGTATTAACCCAAGGCATGGTACTAAAATAATGGAATATAGTATGTCTGGCGAGCCAGATGTTCTGGTTTTTTAAATATTGTATAAAAATTACAAATGATGAAAAATGGGACCTACTGAATCTACCTATGCCAAATTGGTACGTTACTCTGTCGCTTAACATCATGTTATTCCTCATTGGGATGTAATATGACTTTATGGACCTTGCTACATGGCTAACTATCTCTTTGTCTGCTCACTGTCTGAAATATACTCTTTATACATGATATATTTCTCTTTTCTCAATTACTCCCCTGGTTTTTGAAATATTTTCTCCCTTTTTTCTCATCAATTTGTAATTTTTTCTCATTTTCTTGAAATAAACAGTAGGTTATTTTATTTATAAATATATGCAAATGCTCCTCTTTTCATAAAATAATAAAAATGTATTATTCAAATGTAATGAGTACTAAATTGAAGCAAGGGGGTACATGGTGGATGTGTATGCGAAGTATGCCAACTATAAAATATCTTTTGAATTAGGTTGTGCAACAATAAAATCTGTCGCGTCAGTTTTATTTATCGCCGCCATGAATTCTTTATGACATGATCCACGATTATGAACTAACATAAGAGATTAATAACTTATAAAACCGAGAAAGATGACGACTTACGGAATGAAGTTTCGGGTTTACAATCACATTTTTCATTTATTAACCAAGCTGGCTCTAAAGGACAATGCTCGAAACCATCATGGTCATATCCAATGTCATAAAACCAATGGACCTCTTCTCTTTTCAACATTAAACTTGCGGCTATTGAATGAACAGGTGCATCCCCCCATCTAACCGAAAATTATGAGCTTTTTTTTTTTCAAATTCCAAAATAGAGAGACATTACCTTTCATAAAAAAAACCGCTTTTTTTATCCAAGAACCTGAAGAAGGTTTGGTATGCTTCCGACCTCATAAACTTAATTGATCCAATCTTTTATCCAATGCAAAATAAGTCAATACGCAACTTTTTTTTTGTAAAAGAAATTAAATGTACCTCAAAATTACTCCAAAAGTGGCAGCGATTATAGGTTGCTCCATTGTCCTGACTAATGAAAGAAAATAGACTATCTGAACTATTTCGAGGAATTATATACTGTGAAAATATGTTCATAAAGTCAGTTACATTCCCCCAAAGACTGGGTAATGTGTTGCGGATCTCTCTTAGAGTTACGGTGAATCCATATTTTAAATCACGGTCTTGCATCAATTTGAAAGGATCATAATCAATATCACAAGAGAACTTTACTCCAGGTTCTACGCGCCTATATACATATTTAGTATAAAAATGGGAGTTCTATTACACTATACATTACCAATAATAATCCACATCGTCCAGCAAAGGGTGCAGCATAAAAAATCCAGATTGATAACGAATCATATGATGATAAGCTTCAATTTCACCTTTAGCAACTCTATTTTTTCCCATTTCTACTCTTAATTCAGCCGCAAGAGTTTGATTGATCCATTCTGGATAGCTCCAATGATTGGTAGGCACAAGGCCATAATGGACTGTAGCATTTGTCATTCTGGATGTCAGTTCTTTGAATCGGTCAGAAAATGGCTCATCATTTAAAAATATCCATGGGTAGTTGTATTTTTTGTTGAATCGGTTTTCTAGTTGCTCCATCGAGAACAAGAGACGGAATATCTCGTCGTTTCTTGCCAAGACTATAAAAGAAGCTTTCACACGTGTCCCGGGTGCGATTTTAGGGTCTTCACTGTCAGATTTGTAAGCTCCATTCATACGGGAGTCAGGGCTGTAGATTGAGTTTATCGTATCCTTCTGCAAATATGATGTGCTTTCTGGGCTGGCCAAGCGGAATAAATCGACCCCTTTTGCTTGAAAGGATTTGGCTTTCTCCTTGAGTAACGAATAGCATTCCTCTGACGAGGAACATCCAACATAGTATTCAGTTCCTGATAAGCTTGCATTCAGTACCAATAGCACACCAATGGCTAAGAGTACTAGAATTATAATGTACCCAAACGAGTTTTTGGTGCGGAATGACATAATAAGTTAACAACAAAGTACTGTTGTCTTTTTTTTTGAAAGAAAGACAGAATAAATAAATAAAAAAAAAAGAAAAAGAAACAAGGTGTTTTTTTCTGTCTGTTTAAAGTTTTTGTTATTTTCGATAAATAATTAAACTATTTTTTGTTTGGAATGCGAAAAAAAAATCTGAGCTAAGAAAGCTGCGGTTTAATATTTTTTATAGGCAATTTTTTTTGCACAAGATAGGATGACATTTCAGTGATTAACTCTGGTTCCGTTAAACGTAGTAGTTTGATTGTGCAACTATTTTTATTAAAATCTAAAACGCAGAAATTATTTAGTGACTCATGCATATCTACATTCCTTGTCTACATAAGGAAATATGTGTGTTTGTTTATTTTTATGGCTTATCTTACCGTTATTATATTCAATATCACAACTACACTTTCTCAGCAGTTTGTCGTCATATGGGCAATGCAACTTGTCAGAGTATCCGTAGCCAAACGAATTAAAGAATTGGATCTCTTCTCGTTTTAAAAACAATGCTGCCGCAATTGTGTGAATGGGTCCATCTCCCCATCTATACATCATATTTGAGCAAAAAGTAAATAATGATGTACAAGTGTTTACAAATATACCTTTCGTAAAAAAAGTTGCCAGTGTTATCAAGATAATCAAAAAATGCTTGATATGCATCCGTTCTAAAGAGCGACAAATCCATGATCTGAAAGCTAGACCACATGTAACAATTGTTATAATCACCTGAGTCCGTCATTATCCACGGCATAATTGTTTTGTTTTCAGGAAGAATATATTGTGGGTAAAACGAAATGAATTCTTTTACTCTTTCCATTAGAGTTGGCATTGTATTTGATGCCTCCCTCCCTGTCAAAGCATAACCTAGTATATACATATTTGCCCTTGTAAGAAATACGATACATCTATAGCCTAACTGTTTCCTTACCTAATTTTTTATTATTTGTTTTCATGACAAGGAATGGATCATCGTCCATATTACATGTATACTCTGATCCAGGCTCTACTCTCCAAGCATACTGTGCTTTTCTGAACAAAGGATGATGGAATATAAACCCAGAGTGATACCGAAGCAGTTGATGATATGATAGACTGGCACCTTTATATATGCCCTGATTTATGCCTTGCTCCGCCATAAAATACTCTGCCCTGGGAACGTCGATCCATGACGGATACTCCCATGCCGCTGTGTCGATTTTTCCAAAATAGACAGGTGCTTTTATAACTCGCTTTACATATTTTTGAAACTTTTCATCAAAATGCTGAGAATTCAAAAGAATCCAAGGATATCGACTCCCGTTAGACATGTTGTCTTCCATACTTCTGATGACTGATTTAGTGTCCTGGAGCCTTTTATTGGAGACGACCATATAATACACACCCTTTACAGGTAAATTGTCCCATGCAGTGTCTGGTATGGTATTATCAGGAATAAAGTCTGATTTTAGGTAATTTGCCTTTACATGTTCTAGATACATGTTTTCATTGGATGATGGTGGCTCGCTACCACAAAAATAATGCATAAAACCGGTATTTGATGAATCTAAGTCATAGGTGGATCGGATATAAAGATATGTCAAAGCGATGATTGTGATGGAAGTAATTACAATGGCTATTCGAACTACATGCTGTATGGATTGCCGACGTCTGTATGATGTTCCTTTTGAGTATGTGTTTTCCATAATCAAATACCGCACAAAGTTACCCAACAAATGGATTTCTACAAAAAAAAAAGTAGTAAATAAATAAAAGGAAGAAGAGAATAAAAGAAAAAATCTTGACGAGTAAAAAATTGAATTTCAGAACTTACAACGCTTTTGTGCAAATACGCATATTTTTAAAAGTAGTTTTTGAAAACTAAACCTTTATGAAAAATGAGTCAAATTTACAGTTTCTAAAAAAAGCGGTCACACCAACGCGCTTCAATAAAGTTCAAAAAAAAAAAAGTTCTTTGAATAACAACCTTTTACCATGCCACCAAAACAAAAGAAGCCTACCAGCCAAGGCGAAGAAGATGCCGAGAAGCCTTTCCAGGCTGTTGTTTTGACAGACTATTATGACGAGCAGTTTTTACCAATCTCGCACGAGATGCCTAGAGTAAACTTTTTTATACAATAAAAAAGAGTAAATTCACTGAGATTGATATGTTTTTCTTTTAGTGCCTCATGCCTCTTTGTAATACACCCTTGATTGAATACACCATGGAGATATTGGCTACTGCCGATATTGATGAAGTGTTTATTGTGTGTTCTTCACATATCAGCACTATCAAAGCTTATTTCGAGTAAGACACGTAATAAAAAAGACAGGCAAAAAGCTAACTTGTAAAATAACTTTGCTAGACAGTCTGAGTGGATGAAACCCAATTCAAGGCTCTCTGTCCAGATCGTAGCAACACCCGAGTGCATGTCTGTCGGCGATGCGCTTCGTGAAATGGATGCCCGTCAGTTAATCACCACCGATTTTATCTTGACAAGCGGTGAGCTTGTTTCTAATATCAAGCTCGATAAAGTACTGGAAGAGCATCGTGCTCGTAAAAAGACTGATAAGAATTCCATCATGACCATGGTTTTGAAGGAAGCCTCTCGTACACACAATTCTAGGTAATGTTTTTAGGGTCTGAAAAGGCAAAGCGGCTAATCGTTAAATATAGAGCCAAGGATGCAAACAGTGTTTTCGTCGTTGATCCTAGTTCAAACCAGTGTGTTTACTACGAGCCTGTTGTGTCACTTCCTCGTAAACACAGAATTGAAATGGGCCCAGAGTTGTTTGAGAACAAGCCCCAGATCGAGTTCCGTAACGACTTGGTTGATCCTTATCTTGATATTTGTTCAGTAGAGGTAACAATTGGGAGAGGGGGAAAGAGATTTTCGTAATGCTTATACTATTTAAAACCAGGTTCCTGCTTTGTTTACTGAAAACTTTGATTGGCAAAGATTAAGAAGTGATTTTGTGCACGGTATTTTGACATCTGACATTTTGGGTAAAACCATCTATACAAACATCGTTTCCGAGCCCTACGTTGCTAGGGTACAGAACGAGCAGCTGTACAACACAATCAGTCGTCATATTTTGAACCGTTGGGCCTTCCCCGTTGTGCCTGAAACCAACCTTAGAGCAGGCGACGATTATGAGTTTAGCAGAGGAAATATTTACAAATCAAGAGATGTTGTTTTATCAAGATCATGTATTATTGATGAAAACGTACAGATTGGATCAGGTACATTGATTGGTGAAAACACACACATCG
The DNA here is from genome assembly GCA_024139415.1 of Backusella tarrabulga. Classification (NCBI taxonomy): domain Eukaryota; kingdom Fungi; phylum Mucoromycota; class Mucoromycetes; order Mucorales; family Backusellaceae; genus Backusella; species Backusella tarrabulga. The sequence continues at coordinate 23,106 of VCJJ01000108.1, forward strand.
GCCATTCCATCATTGGAAAGAACTGTACCATTGGCGACAATGTTATTTTGGAAGGAGTTTATATTTGGGATGGATCTGTTATCGGAAACAACTGTACAATCACAGAGAGCATCATCGCTAATAATGTCACAATCAAGGAACACACAACTATTGAAAAGGGGTGTCTGGTCTCTTTAAATGTCACTGTGGGCCCCGATGACAATATTCCAAAATATTCTAGACTTAGCTTATTACCTCAGCCACAGTCAAATGTCTTTGGGGAAAGCAGTGATGAGGAGGAGGATGGTGAAGGTACTTTATTATTATTGTTTTATTCATGAGAGGAATACACCGGTTACTTATATATATTCTTCATTTAGTCGACCAAAAGGTGTTGAGTGGTGATCATCCCGATGTTTACTTTTGGAACTTACAAACCGATGATGATGATGAAGATATTCGTAATATCAAATTGGGATCTTTGGGTAAGTGTAATTGCAGATTTTAAATAATCAATTACTCATTTTTTTCCAACTTGTATTAGCTTTCGACATGAATGATCTTGTATTGAAGGATGGCGATGTTACAGATAGTGCAAGTGAGGTCGGAGAATCCGATAGTGATTCTGAAATTGGATCCATCAATGGCTCATGGTCCCTTGAGGCAAACATGGCTAGAAAGACGGAAGAATTCAAAAAGGAAGTTGGGCAGACAATTGAACGCTCCATTGTTGAGAACCATCCTGTGGACACGGCCGTATTAGAAGTAACAGGTTTGCGTATGTCCAGTGATGGTTCCTACACTGATGTTAGAGAGGTCACCATTCCCATCATCTTGTCACACATTGACCAAAATGCTCCTGCTTCAAGCTTAAAATCCCTCCTGTCAAAATGGGGCCCTTTTATTGCAAAGATGATTCACGTACCTGAAGATCAAGTCCATGCTTTAAGAGTCATGCAGGTAATTGGAACTATACAACATAAAAAGAGAATATTTATAGCTTAACTATCATTATAGCAATACTGTGCAAAGTATGATCATTTAAGCAAACTATTCTTGGGTACAATCCAATTACTTTACAACTCGGATGTTCTTGATGAAGATGCTATCCGTATCTGGTACAATTCCGAGGTATCAAAGGCCAACCCCACAGAAGCCAAGCTAAGAGAGCGTGTGACAAAGTTCATTGAATGGTTAGATGAGGCTGAAGAAGAAGAGTCGGACGATGACGACGATGACGACGATGATGCCGAGGATGAAGATAGTGACGATGAGTAAATATTATATTATACATATATTCCTTCCTTTTCTTATACAAGAAATTGAAAAAGAACCCATTATTAAAAATTGCAAAAAAGAAAGAAAAAGTGTAAATCATGAAATATACAAATTTAAATAATATTTAACACATGAATGAAAAGAGATTATTAGAAATACATTGTGTTTAATATCTACAGGCTAAATATTTGTAATAGTTAACTCGGGGGAAATACGCCATTGCTTTTTTTGTCAGATTAAAATAACCAACTTCAATTTACAAAGTATAATAACAAAAGTTTATTTAGTAGTGTCTATATATTAGAATGAACGAAAATGCAAAACAAATAAGGGGGTATGTAAAAAGAGAGGCGGTTTTTTAATTATGATAGAATCTTTTTCATCAAGTTGTTAAAGCTGTCAGGGTTATCGAGGTACATGTGATGCCCACCATAGGGTACAGATGCTACCTTTGCTGGAACCGACATCAATCTCTTGGCTTTCTCAGCCGCTCTAAAGTCCATCCAATCATATTCTCCATAAATAAAGACGGTAGGCATCTTCAAGTCGGCCAATCGTCTGAGCAATGGTTTTCTGGCAACGGCACCGGGTGCAAGAATAGCTGCAAGGGCATATTCACCAGAACCAGTAGATGAAGTTATATTGTATCTATAAATCAACTTTTTAGTTATCATTTCTCTTGCTTCCTAGTTTCCCATTTACTTACAAATAATCATAAATATCATGCTGTTCATCCTTTTCTAAGTGAGCAAAGCGTCTCGACGTATAAGTGTGAACCAAACTAGCGCCAACAGGACCCAAAGAACGTACAATGCCCATTGGCGTATAGTTATTGTTCCATAGATAAGTGATCCATGATGGTATTTTAATGTTTTTAGGAGAATCAGACGACGAAGATGAAGTAGAAGACGAAGACGAGGACGAACTCTTTGGCTGGGTATGGATGGCCGCTTCAGCAGCTGCAGCATCTGCTTGCAAGGAAGCACCGATTTCCGACGCTTCCTTTTGGAGGGTTTCTTCTGGTGAATTGTTGGTAACCTTTTTTCGGACGTTATAAGGATCATCTTCCGGAATACCAGCAGGTGATACGAGAATCAGCTTCTCGACGCGATGGGGGTACTGTAAAGCATAGCATGCGGCAAAGTAACCACCAAGGGAATGGCCAAACAGTGTCATCTTTTCCAATCCCACCTTCTCTCTCCAGTCTTCTAATGATTGAACAAAGTGGTCTTCAACCTAACGGAAAAGGACGTAAGGATACGTTTCTTCTCTTTTCACATCTTATCTCCTTTTTGCCAATTTAACTTACATTGTCAACAATTTCATCCCATGTCTGGCAAGATTTTTTTGATAATGTCCATTTTGGTCGTGAGCTGCGTCCCATACCAAGCCAATCAATTGAAAATAGACGATAACCTGGTACTTGCGATAAAGCTTGGTAGTTTCTATAAAAAAAGCCAAGACCTAAAAAACCAAAAGGGTTAGCGTAAACGGGAACCGACTAAAAGTTGTTAGTTTTTACCTGCGCCGTAACCATGACACATTACGAGATTCTTGGTGTCGGGATTAGCCTCACTCTTAATGACGTCCAAAAGACCCTCTGTAGGTTCCGACTCGAATTGAAATGGGGTAGTTTGGTTCTGTTGCTGAGAAATATAAAGTGTATTAATTTCCCTAGCCTTTCTGTTTGATAATTTCTTATCGTCCAACGAGATACGGCCGATGCGAGCAGCAATAGGCACCATGGCCGGTATTGGATCGTAGATGCGTTTGATCATACGGGCCTCGGCAATGTTAGAGGTCTTTTCAGACCGATGCCACCAGTTTTTGATAAAGTTGAAGCGAGTAGTTGGGGGAATCACGGCGGGCAATGTAGAGATAGGTGAAAGACCTGGATGAAAAGCGGTATCGGACATTTGCGAGTTTATATATTGTGGAAAAAAGAAAATTTAAGTGGGATGTAATAGGTGGAGAGAGAAAAAGTCAAAGCATTTTATACAAATTTTGGACTCCTAAAATGGTAATTTTTTCGTCATGCAAAGTCCAAATTTAGTGTATACACGTAACTCTTCCGGATGACTCAAAAAAGAACCAAGGGCTTTCCCAATATACTATTTCTAGAACTTTTTATCAAAATTATTTCTGTCAAACCTAAATTCAATTTGTACACACACGATATTTTTTTCATTGTTTCCAATGAACAATGATTTTAAAGCAAAATGATATAATTGAATTATTTAATAATAAGAATATAAGTAATAAAACAGCAATAAGCAATAAGAATATGTGAAGGGGGAGAGGAGGACTGCAAGGAAAAAGACAGGGAAAAAATAAAATCACAAAGCAATTTACACATACATAAGAGTTAAAAATAATAAAAAGAATAACATAAAGGAATAATAAAAACTAGGTACGAAAATAAAGAGAATAATAAATGTGTGTCGATAATTTTGTTTTTTGTTTTTTGTTTTTTTGTGTTTTTGTTTTTTTGCGTTTTGTGTTTTTTTGTGCTTTCTTGGCGTTGATTCGTTAAGATTGTATGAGGCTTTTTTAAGCATGGATGCCACTAAAATGCCAATCGTCCTTTTCCTGTTGTTCGGATTTTAGAAACCAACTGGAGTCTGGGCGAAAAAGCAGGTTATCCTGGTGCTGTTGGTAAAGACTGCTTGGTGGTGAAAGTGGTCTAAACGAACCCAAGATATTTGTGGTTGTTGGCGACATTGGATCAATAAAGGGACGAATGTAATCATTGCTTGTCGCAAACGTGCTAGGTTGGGGTACGTCGGGTGACGCCAATGATGGTTGCAAGATGGTGTTATGTGTTGGGGGTGAAGACATCATTTTGTCTGCCTGCGATCTACCCCAGGAGAGTCGGATACGTGAATTGCCAATCAAAAAACCATTCATGCGTTCAATCGCAAGCTCAGCGGATGGACGGGACACATACTGAACAAAACCGCATCCTTTTCCACTTGGTATCTTTACATAGGTGACTTCTCCAAAAGGTGCAAAGTACTGTCGGAGCTCCTCTTCATTTACAGGGGAGGACAATCCACCTACAAAGACGGTCGTGTTGTTAGGATCGGTTGGCTGCTGAACTAAAGCAGGTGCTTGCAGTGCCAATTGAAGGTAGCGTGCACTGTTATTTTTTGGTGTTGCGTAAGATACTCTCATAGGTCGATTGCTACAAATAATACCGTTCATTTCCATGACAGCCTCATGATGTTCCATTTGGTTTAGAAATCGTACAAATCCATATCCGCGAGATAGACCTGTGATTGGATCCGTCATTATTTTTGCAGAATGACAAGAGGGATAACGTCTTCGAAATATGGACTACAGAGAATAATCAAAGTTTAAAAATAAAAAAAAATAAAAAATAAAAAGTTGATCCCATCAACTATATCATGATAAATTACTATCGACATACCAAAAGATAAGTTTCATCAACATCGCTACTGAGATCACCAACAAATAAACTATATTCTGGTGCGCGATCCTCTCTAGATATATAACAATAGAAAGAAAACGTTAGAAACAATAAAATAGACAATAACAATCAGATAAATTTACTTTCGATCACAAATACCACCACCCGAAGCCCAATTCAATCTAAATGTTCTTTGAGAATTTGGTATTTTCGATCCATGAATAGTAGCTAATGCTCTTTGTGCTGCCTGAATGGTTGAGAAACCTATAAATGCATATCCCGCACTGATCCTATTATTCCCACGTTAAAAAGGAAAATGAACTCGTGAATATCACTACTTTATTATTATTATTATTATTTTCTACTAGTTTACCCTGTTCGCTTATCACGTATTAATTTGACAATAACATTTTCACCAAGTGAATACCAAACTTGTCGAATAAAGTTTTCGTCTATCCAAGGATCAAGATCGCCCATCCTATTGTTACAAAAAGGGGGGAGTTGGAAGCGTGTTAGAGGTGAAGGAACAATAAAAAAACTTTTTTTTTGCTAACCACAAGGTCATTCTCGAACTATCAATTGCTGCTGCATAGTTATTATCCAGTAAAATATCAGACATGAACAATAATATCAAATACGAAGTTATATATAATATATACTGGAATATATTATATATACAATAATAATGTAAAAGTTAAATCACTCTTAACGTCTCTTTATTTATTAGGTATAATAAAATGCAGATATATTTTCTTTGTTCTATCCGCAGTAAAAAAGAGAGAGGGGGAAAGAAAAAAGAGAGTAAGAGAAAAGAGTGTGAAAGAGAGAGAAAAAATAAAATCAGAACAAAAGGGGAACTTTTATTCAATCTCAGGTGATAAGTATCATGATCACTCCTTTTATAATAGTCCGTGCTACACACACGCACAAAACTTATAAAATCACCATTTTTTACCTTGTGTAAAAGTAAAGTACTTTTTTTTTTTTGCATAACAATAAAATATTACTGAGAAAAACAGAAACAAACATAAATCTCGGTAAAAATTGGTAAATCATTTCCAAACTTGAGAATCATAATGAACAATGAATAAAGCCACATGTGCCTTAATTGATCGTTTTTGTAGCATTTTTCTTTTCTTTTTTGTATGATAAAGTGCTATTTTATATTAGAATGAAGTCAAATCAATAAATTGACAGAAAGAAAATAAAATACTTGATTGTCTGTATATTCATCTTTTTTTATTAAAATGCTTTCATTGTTGGTATATTAGTTTGATGCAGTTCTTCCATAAAGTGCTTCAATTGATGCCAATATTTAACATTTTTATCTTAAGTGAATTGATCCTACGTGCGCTTAGTAAAAAAAGTAGGATATGAAATAAATTAAAGCTGTGTCAGTGACAGGAACACTATGTCCAAAATATTCCAAGTGTAACAAGCTAAGAAAAAAATCACTCGCTACTTACACAAAGAATATTAGTTGACCTAAGCTAAAACAATAAATTGTGCTTCTTTGTAATTAAGAGCAACTTCTCTAATAGCAAAAGGATAAACATGAGAATACAATTTTTTTTCTCAAATTATCGGTAACAAAAAAGGGCTCGTCACTTAAAACTATATTCGAATTGGATCATTCAATGGCATTTCTAATAAGAGCATTGAAAGGATTTGCGTTTGAAGGTCATCCAGCTGTGCTATTACTACTAATATGGCAACCCTTCGTTTTGGAATGAATTGAGATACAAACACGATAAACCACGTTGCATTTACTTTTTTTTTTTCAAGTAAGCTTATTCATAATTCACAAGCAAGATGCTTGATTGACTGGGTGTGATCAAGTCAATGATACGAGTATTCACTTTAGCTGATAGCGATTCATCTTTTGTTCTCAACTGTATTTGTATTAAAGTGCTAAATAATAATAGTTTTCAATGTCAATAAAGCGCCATTCCTCTGTATTTGGTGTTTTAAGCTTTTGATGACGATTTAATATTATTTTCTCAGGAGAAAATGGGGTATACTTTTAACTATTCTGGGATGTACAAAAATCATCTATCTCACAGAGCCTAGTTTGTCTCATGGATTCGTATTTTTTTTAAAAAAAAAAGCCATTATAGCTACCAAAGTAAGTTTAATCAGATAACACATGTAGTCAGTTGGTTCAAAGAACAACCTTTATCGTATTAACAAATCCTATTTCTGACAAGCCCAGATTTGACTCTTTTTGAACGGAGTTTTATTTCCCGCTTGGTTTTTTCATAAGAAACCCCCCTGGGAATTTTCTCTCTTCCAAATAACTTACACTAATGTTTCTCTCAAGACTTTCACGTACAAATGTTGTTCAGCGTGCGCTCTACACAACCGAGAGCTTAAGCGCCGGAGAAAAGCTCATTCATCAGAAATTGACTGAAGCATTAGATCCTCATAAACTTCGTGTGGCTGACGTCTCTGGTTAGTAATCATTTAAATTCTTTTTTAACAAGATTCTAATTGAAAGAATAGGCGGCTGTGGCTCCATGTATGCCATTGACATTGCATCCAGCAAGTTTGCAGGCACTTCCATTGTAAAGCAACACAGAATGGTCAATGAAGTATTGAAGGAAGAGATCAAGGGTATGCACGGCTTACAGGTAAAGAAGGCGATATACTTTTTATTTGTAATCGTGGTGTGCTTATTCCTTTTTTTTTTGTTAGCTTAAAACTTCAGCTAAATAGATTATTGAATGCAATGTGTGTTCATTTTTTACAGAGAAATATATATATTTATACAACAGAAGACATGGAAAATAGGATGATGTAGTGTGTGGGTGTGGGGTTATTTGTTTGAAATGGCGCTAGTTGGTATAATTGTGGATGAATAAAGAAAAAAGATGTGTTAAAGCATGATCTGACCACCAGCAAACTGTCTTCTCTCGGAAGAGTTTATTTTCAATTCGACTATCTGATTTTCCAAACCCACATAAAGAAGCTCCGCATTGGGGGAAAAGGTGAGGCCTGTGATGGCAAGGTCTTCATTGTCAGGTGATAAGCGTATCACTTGGCGTTTTTTAAATGTGCGAGTGTCAACAATGTAGATGTTGGAGACATGCTCTGCATAAGCTAATAGATCAAGTGGGCCTGTGCTGAATTGAATGCTACGGGCTGCCTTTTTGGTTCTTCGTGTCTATTTGATTGTGGATTTTAGATGTGCACTCGTGATTGCTGGAGCTATCTTACCTCTGATGAGCCTAATTGACAGAGCTTTTGCTCGGTTGCCGAGTCATAAACATGCACATAGCCATCTTGACTGGCTACGGCAAAGATTCCAGATGACTGGTTCCAGACACATGACAGACCGGGTTCGTCTGAAACTAATGTTTTTTATTTTATAAGTTTATCAATCCAAGAGTATCTCTATTTTGTCTTACCTTTGTATTCAGATATTAGCGTGCAGCTATTCTCTGTTATTTCGTACAGATACGCTAAACCTTTATCACTTACCAGTACCATCTTTTCGTTATTTGGACTTATGGCACCTAATAAATACGCTGTTTAGTTTGAAAATCCTCTCTTATTATCTCTCTCTACTTACAATGATTGATGGCCGATGGTGTCTTGATTGAGCATATCTTTTTCATCTCTGGAATCGAAAACACAGAAACGGTTTGATCATTGTTACAAACCGTCACTCGAGGTTTACCTTCCTTTGGACTGAGAGATATACTCACGCAATTATTCATGCCATAGGCTGCGTCCCAAGTCTTTGTAAATCCGGTCCGCATATCCCTCACCGTAGTGATACCCCTTGGTCCTCCAGCAACTATAAATCCATGCCTGTAAATAAAAAAGGTTAATAAACTTGGTCCTGTAAAAAGGATCGACAGTCCGCCAGTATATAAATCCCCCGTCATCCATACCCTATGTCCATGGTGGCAGGTGTAAAACCCATTTCGTTGATATATTCAGTATCCTCGCCAGTTTGTGTGTTATACTATTATTTCCCGTTACTAATATCTCCCATCTATCCAACAGCTTTTGCTTCCTACCTGGAACACCGAGTTGGGTTTGGGATGGAAAATGGTATGTTTATTTGAGCATACAATTAAATCACGAAGTTGCCTATGGTGATACACACTTAGAACAACATATAATTGATATTAGCAACAAAGCTTACCAGTGGTAAATAAATGTTTCTACTCGATGTTTTTTTGAAATAGCAACAAATGACCCATCATCTTGACTAGACAACATATATAAGTAATTTTCATAAAGAGTGATAAGAGAGAGAGAGAGAGAGAGCTTACACTGGCTCATCTGCTGTTTCTGATGTGTTGTATTTGCATTTTTTTGGTGGTTGGATGCTATGCATTGGTGTGAACATGATGAAAGAGAGGAAAAAAGACAATATAAACAAATAAAAGAAAGGGAAAATAAGATTTTCCTTTTTATATGCATCTGGTTCCAATTGAGTACAAGGTGACCGCCAAAAACCAAATAAAACTAAATATTGTCGTTTCCCAAGAATATTTATATTCCCACATGTGCATCGCCCTTCTTATATTCTTCTTGTGTTTCTTTTCCGTTATTTTCTTTTTCATCTATCTTTCTTTCCTTTATATACTTGTTGAAATACAATCATGTTTGTTTATCAAAAAAAAAATATTGGTTTAAGGTTTTTTTAGAAGCGAGTATGATTGGTTATTCAAACTTTGAAGAATAACCGAAAATAAAAAACCTAATAATAGATTGGTTGATTGATGACATTATAATACATTAACTTAAGCAGTAGATAATTTTCTTCTTCGTCTTTCTTTATATGCACCTTTCGACCAAAATGATGAATGATCACTTGTGAGCATACACCAATTTTGAACACGAAATATGTAAACCATCTCCGTTTACTGTGTTATTCAAAAAAACGTTACAACAACGGCCAAATAAAACTTTTTAATCGAGAGACCCCTTAATATCACTCCCAAAAAATAGAGAAATTATATATAAATAGCAAACTCAGCATAAAAGAGAGAAAAAGAGAGCGACAAGATAACAGTTTATTTTAAATATCAACCCCAAACTGCATCATTACCACAGATCGGATGCACGTTTTCTTTTAGAGGATGATGAGGTATCTTTAGCAGGTTCCTTTTCCACCCACATACCCTCGAATTCATCCTCCTCATCATATTTTCTCTTGTTCTTGTGTCGATGTTTAGATTTTCGATCTTTACTTCTGTCACGTTTCTTATGTTTATCTTTTCGCTCCTTTCGATCTCTCCGGTCCTTATCCTTTGATGATCTATCGTTTGATGATCTGGGACGTTTTGAATGATGACGATCGTCGTCGGAAGATTTATCACGCTCGTCGTCGGATAGAGATACCTTGCGTCTTTGCTGTGTGTGTCTTGACTTGAAGGGTTGGACAACAACCTCTTCGGATGAGATGGCAGGAATGGAGGCATGTTCTTTTCGTTCGGATGCGCGTTTAAACATGGGTCTGAAAGGTTCGGGTGCATTGGAAGAGGTTGTTAGTTCAATTTCGGCAGTGGATGCTTTGGGTGGAGCAGGTGGGCCTATAAAGTCATCCTCGTCGTCATTTTGTATCTGTACGATCTGTTTTGACGCTTCAATAGGTTCTTTTTCTTCTTCTTCCTCTTCATCGTCATCGTCGCTGTCATCAAAGATGGCTTTAAATATATCCATAGAAGGTCTTTCGTAATCAAGGTCAGGAAGCTCTTCATCCTTTGCCGTTGCTTCCTTCTCGACGCCTACATTTTTGAGAGGTGCGGGAGAATCAGACGAAGATCTATCGGAGGGCTTGGGTATGACTGCACTCAGCAGTGGATCTTCTGTTGTGGGGGTTTCTGGTTTTGATGAAGACTCGAATTTCAACGGAAGTCTTTCATTCAACATCGAGTCAACGGTTTCTTTACTAAGAGCATCTCGGGACCCGGCCTGTGTACGCCCTTGTTTAGCGTTTGGATCATGATTTGGATGTGGATTACGGACATTGAAACGTTTACAAACAAGACGGTTGGGATAAAAGGGCTTGATGGTTCGTGTAAGACCACCAAACATGTTCATTGCGGCAGCTTCTGCTTCTTGGGATAACTAAGATATGAACTCATGTTACAAAATAGCTACTGATTCAATATATAAACCAACTTGCCTGCTTCTTTTCAGGTTCACGATTCAATTCCTTCTCTCGCACTTCCTTTTCTTTACGATACTGTTCCTCCGTCTTCAATCCACCCTCAAATGAAACTGTCTCGATGTTCTTTGAGGCTGCAGTTGCCGAGGTAAAGCGACCCTCCATCATTTGACTAATGGGTCTGAATATACGCGCTGCCTTTGCAAAATCATCCAGCTCCTTCATACCGGCGTCATAAGACAAACCTTGCGGGATGGGGAGCACCTTTTTGGGTGCGCCATCCTCGGTCAATTTACCTGCCATATTTTCGAGGTAGTCGCGATAACGATCCTGCTTCTTTGGCGTATCGCCAAAGGGTATAAATCCACGCAATGCAAGGTTGGCGACCTCCTTGGTGACGATGGGGAAATCTGCCAATTGTGATTTATCCTTGACCTCCTCTGTCACGCTATGCAGTAATTGATCGAGTCGATCCTTTGAGTGTTTGGGCATGTAATCGAAGACGGAGCGTTGTTCAATGGCTGTTTCGCCAAGTGCTCTGCCACGTTCTTCGAATGAAAATGTGCTGTCCTGGCTAATCTTGGTTGTGGGTGTTGATTGGCTGGTACCTGGGACATGTTTTTCGTTAAAATCGCTGGGTACTTTTGGCGGGGCATACCTATAACAGAAATAAATGAGTATTTGTTCCTTGACGCATCAACTTGTGATAATTTTACCATTTGCCAATTTGCTGGTTTTGTTTTGCCATTGCAAATCCATCAAGAGGCATTCTATTATCAGAGCATCTCATTTTATTTGACGATCTTTCCTCCTTTTGCTTCATTTTCTTTGATTGATGTTTCAATTGATCTCTGGTATAGCCACCCTCATCATCATAAAGCGCATGGTGATAGTTGTCTCCTCTGCTGCTGTCACCATAAACATCGTCGTCGCCATCATCATCTTCAAATGCACCCAATCCAAATGCATCTCGACCAGCTGTTTTTTTATTATCAAACACACCAAAGCTTGATCTATGCTTGCTACTGCTTCCCCCCTCGTCTTCTTTTCTGGCCAATTCCCTCAGTCGTTTCATTTCAGCAATTTCGGGCACGGATGCGGAGAGGTCGTACCCCAAGCCATATGTGTCTCGCTTTGGCTGATAGTTTTCAATGGGCGTGTCTCTTGGTGCAAATTCCACATTGTTCATATAATCATCTTCATCGTCACCGTCATCCCGTCTTCTCTTCGCGCGAGGTCCAATGCCTTGGCCAGGCTTCCATCCCATTTTACGTAATAAACGAACACCGAGAGAATCGGTAGGAGGTCCAAACATATTTAATAAACTGGTGCCTAAAAATCCAACCCCACTTCCACGGTCTTGATCGGCTTCCAGCTCCTTCCTACGGGCTGCCAGTTCACGCTCGGTGCCTCCAAGAATGTCAAATTCTTCTGTTGTTACTAATTTACGTGCTCCTTCTAATTCCTAACATTTATTAGATTTTGGTAAAAAAGGTTTGCTTTTTTTTTGTAATTTCGTCATTATTTTACAAGAAAAAAAAAACTTACTTGTAGATCTTCCTCATCCATGAAATCTTCAGGTCTTGCCTCTCTTCTTTCAGTACGAGATTCTCTAGACGAGACATAGCTGCTTGGTTCCCATCCTATTGTACAAAAAGTGAGCAACATAGTGTTGTAACGAAAAAGAGTATCTTACCTTCTTTAGAACCGACAGTGTTATAATAACCAGCAGAGAAGCCACCTGTGAAGGCACCATGAAAACGACGTCGACCCTTTTCGTCTCGCGCCTCTTGTTTCCACAAGGGCACAAACTGGCCTGCATCTGATCTTCCTGCCCGTCGATCTTTTTCGGTCGTTTCAGGAAACGCAGTTCCAAAGATAACAAAGTTTTCTGAATTGGTAGGCTCTTCACGTTCAGAATTGTTGTACATGCAAATAATGCTTTTAGTGATAACAAACTGAAAAAAGTTGAAGAGAAAAAATCTCCACTTTGTTGTTTTTTTTGAAACTCAAAAAAAATGTCACAAACTCATGCAAAATTTAAGAAAGGGCGACTTTCTCAGAAGAGAAATCATTTCACCAGAATATATCTACTTGAGGCATTGTGTTTTCTTTTACAGTGAACCACTCCTTTATGTCAAGCATATTACTAATACCAATGTCTATTAAAACACACTTTGCAAGGACTATTGAATGTCAAGAAACAAACAAGAAAAACCAGGAAACGAAAGAACAAGTAAGTGCTGTCGATAAGCTCCGCCATACAAGCTATTTTATTTCAGCTATGAATATGCTATTTTTCATTCATACTCTTAGGCAAAAAAATTGATTATTTGAAAGGCATCGTTTCAACCTCAGTAGATGGGTGCTTTCATGCCTGAGCAGCCAACAAACCGTATTGATGGGTTGAAATATCAGGTCGTACCGAAAGCTTTTTTCTCAAATACACAGTTTTTCAAAAAGCTATAACTTCATCAAAAATAAACTCCATTACTTGAAATAAGAACCATTCAATTCTACACACTTTGCCCATTGGTAATTTATTAATACCCTTACGATAAAAATATCGGGTATGACGCTTAACGAAAGCTCCAAAGCGTAATTTGACCTGTCTATCAGTTATGTACTTTTTTCCCTAAAAAAATAACTCTAAGTAAAAAAAAACAAATGACAGTCTGTAGGAGAAAGATCGGGTGAGTATGGTGGATGAACCAAAACCTCGTAGCCTAAATTATCGATAGCCTGTTTGGTGATTTCTGCGGTGTGCGGTTTCGCATTATCATGAAACAAGATTGGAGCACCTCTGCGGAACAATGAAGGCTGTTTGATGCAAAGTTTGGCATTCATCGTACGTAGATCCTTGATGTACTTCTTTGCATTCATAGTTTCGTCTGGTTTTAAAAAGCTAGAGTGAATGATACCCTTTGATGTCCACCAGACTGTAACCATGATTTTTTTGACATGGCGCCCTAATTTCGGCCTATCCGCCCCACCTTGACCTTCATCAACCCAAGAATTTCTATTGTCTGCCTTCGTATTGTCATTTAGAAGCCATTTCTCGTCGCAGGTAATAACTTTGTCAAGAATTGGTTCAGTTTCAAGCCTTTGAAGTAACTCTTCTGAAAGCTGTACTCGGCGGAGTTTTTGATTTTCAGTCAAATCATAAGGAACCAGTTGATCCTTTCTTTTTACTTCTTTGATTCATTTGAGCGCCCTGATGATTGATGAAGTGCCTACTTTAAGTCGTTGAAAATACTCCACAGTAGTTTGATGAGGATTAGCCTCTACTATGCGCTTCAATCGGGCATCTTTAACCACTGATGGGCTTCCAGAGCGTGGCTTCTCCCTAAACGAAATGTTGCCCTTTTCAAACACGTTAAACTGGTTACCAACAGTCTGTCTAGTAGTCGTACCCTCGCCATAAGTGTTATTGAGAATTTCGGCTGTCTTAGGTGCGCTGTTGCCGCAATTATATTCATGCCACATGAGGATACACAGCGTCTTTCTGTCCATATTTAGTAAATGTTAGCGTTGGAGAGCATAGTTTTCCTGATCCGGACCGGACAGACTCGGATATAAAAGAGCCACTGATAGCACCGGAAACTTTGGGCAAGAAGCTTAAACAGGTAAGCTATCTCGGAAAACGTGGTACCAGAAGGTCGGAAAGATTAAGCAAAAAGATGGAATTATGATTCATCGAAAATATAAAACAACTTGTACGAAAACAATTTGTGTACTATTAGATAGAAACCTATTATCTATTATCTATCTATTTCTATTATTTAAAAAGCAATGGTGCTCCGGTGAATAGTTAGCCCATATAAGGAAATCTAATAAAATCCGGTCCATACACACACTATATATTCCAGTTACAAGAGTTACGAATATAATATGCAAATTGTGATTTAGCAAAACCTGTGCCCGGACACCCACTGTTGGAAAAGACTTGTATAAATAATAATTATTGAATTAAACAAATAAAATCATTCTTTATTCTTATAAAAATCTGGAGAGCAAACTTGTGTTCAAATAAATAACATAAAGGATGAGATTGGCTTCCAAAATTGGAAAGAAAATTACGTCGGTACCATTTTTGGTAATTTTTTACAAAGTA
>VCJJ01001086.1:2591-13436 GCA_024139415.1 Backusella tarrabulga
TTTTCAGAAAGGGAGAGATATGTTTATTACAATTTTGCATTATCTTTTAAAAAAGCAGACCAATCCGGTTTCTCTTTCGATAAAAAGGCCATGATACCGAAAGCAGCTTCGTCCGATTTCATCATAGCCAAATAGGCCTTTTGTACTTCGTTTTGAACCCGTTCTTTTCTTTGATGATCGCCACCAGAGGCAATCTGGTCGACCAGATGTTTGATATTAACCATGGCTTTGGGTGCAGATTCTAAAAGTTGGTCGGCATACCACTTGACCTGTTCGTCCAATTGTTCGTGAGATGCTGCAACTCTGCTGAAGTAGGGACTGGCTTCGGCTGGAGAGACTCGTCTGCCAGTCAGCATGTATTCACGGGCCTTTTGTGAGCCAATTTCAGGTACAATGTATTGGGAAATGATGGCGGGGATAATGCCACGCTTTACCTCTGTCAGGGCAATATATGCATCCTGATGTACCACACGAATATCGGTGGTGAAGACCAAACCTACACCTCCACCGAGACAAGGTCCATTCACTCGGGCAATGACAGGCTTGGGGAATCGATACAATTTATCAAACACACCGAGACCCTTTATAAAACTAGCCTTGATTTCTTGTTCAGAAGAGGCACCAGATGCTGCCATCGAGAGATCCATACCGGTGCAGAAAAACTTACCAGCGCCTGTTAAGACAAGAACACGCACTTCAGGGTCCTTTTCTAATTGATCGAGATATGATAAAAGTAATTCATTCATTGTTGCTGTTAAAGCGTTGCCTTTGCGTGGTCTGTTTAACGTGAGTGTGGCCACATGGTTTTCGATAGATAAAAGCACTTCTGGTTCCGACATGATTATAATTAAAAGTTTAAAGAGAAGAAAAAGGAGAATATTATTTGTTCATTTTTTTTATTTATTTTAAATATGTGTATGCGTGTGTATTTAATATGTGTAATTTTTTTTTTTTAGTTGGGGAATTAAAGTAAGCTGGCATAATCATGTGATTTTTCGATTGACTTTCTTCGCACACACGTAATCTTAATCAAACCATTAGGAAGCACCAGCAACTGCCAATCTATGTTTTGCATTGAAAATGGTTAATTTTTACTTTGTCAAATACTATACATTTTACAAATATACATACTTCTTTAAATGTTCCATAAATACTTGTAAGCTGACATCATCTGTAAGCACAACCGCATTACCAGGAGCGCTATAAGGACTACCAGAAGTATGCGTGGTAGAGGGGTTTAGTTTAGAAAGCAAGAATCTTGCCTGTGAACCACCTTGATCACACACAATGTAGCGAGGTACAGGGAATCGATCCGTTAAGAGCTCTTGGGCATCTAATACAGGAGCCTCCAAAAGTTGCTTAAAGTTTTCATAGCCTTCCTGGTCCTGATAACCTGCAATGCGCCATTGTGCAATGGTCTCACCGTGGAAAATTAAAATATGGAAAAAGGTATCTAGTAATAAAATGGCATCGGGTTTGATGGAGACGGAATCAAGTAGGACGGGCTGAGGAGGTGAATCAAAGCCATATGATGTTAGGGTAGGTTGGATCATAATTAGTGAACTATCTACATTTTCACGATTAAGGATGTGGCTATAAGACAATAAATTGGGTTATTAGACATCAACATTTGCCTTGCCTCTCCTCTTGATATATTCTTACCGGTAGAATGCAGTTTCATCAGGAGAGTTATTAAACACTTGAAGGAATTGAGAACGTCTCAAATGGAACATGAATTGAGGATAAATGGAGAAATTCTCGGATAATCTGAACGAGTGAGGATCATCTTTACGATAGTCGGCAAAGCGTTGACAGAGACGGATCAGCATGCGATCCAACCAGCGTAAGACATCGGGTCCATCGTCAATTTCACCCTTGAATACTGCGATACGTGACATGAGAACAGCAGATGTTTCCTGATCAAACGAGTTGGCGATTTCAGGGCTTTGTCCTTCAGCAAAGTTGCGAGCCACTGTGGTAACGCGAAGACGGAACTGGCCACTAGAGTGTTGATAATGGGTAACAAATTGGATCAAGCCACGAGAGCCGGGTTGAAGAGGAGCAGATGGTTGGTTCACCACCTCGAAATAGACGGCATTGGTGGTTTCATGATTAAGCGAGCACATCTTCCATGCTGATGTGTTACCAATACCAATCTCGGTCTCGCCTACAAAGGTAGATTTCTTGTTGGCGGAAACAGCATGGCCAATCAAGCCACATACCTTGAGTTCACGTGTAGTTTGAACATCCATTGTAGCATTGAAGCCCATCTGTAAATGTCCCTGTCCATCCTTGGCAAATATGCGCTGGAGACTTTGCTTGAAAATGGCAGTGTTGAACGAATCTGCCAAAATCATAAACCCGCCCGTACTATTCACCATTGATCTCATCTCCAACAAACCAATTTGATCAAGACAGCCTGCAAAAATATCAATAGTGTGTCCATTCTGTGATGCTCTCTTAGCTAGCGATTCATAAAACTTTGTGGATTTCTTGTAATGTTTGGCGGTCTCCTTTTCAATGTCATGATGGGAGCGAATAGGTTCTCTTAATTCGTTGCTTACTACCATACCAGGTCCTTCGGTACAGGCACCACCACTAAACAGCATCATACGGGCACCGGTATTTGGGAATGTTGTTTCCAATAATCCTACAGCAACACTCATGGCAACGCCAGTACATCTCTCGGGTCGTTTATCGTCAGCAACTGGCCAAGGATCACGCTGGAGATTTTCCAAAATACTGGTCAATACAAACTCACAGTCCTTTACTGGCATTAAAAATCTAAATAAATGGAGGTATTCGTTTAATCACTTGCTTTATAACATTGTGGCATTTTTTTTTACCTGTTGGCAGCCATTGTTGTTTGAGGTTGGCCTGGGCGGTTTTGCTGGCCAGGTGCTGGTCGAACCGGGTTATTTGCCAAACCCAGCATTTCTTGGATTTGTTTACCGGCATATTCCTTTGTACCACGGAAAACAAATGACTTTGGACACTCAGTAAAGCCCAATTCATGAACTTGAGTCTATAAAACAATAAACAATGCGTGAGTGAGCATGCTGGGGACCATTATACTTAAACGTTTACCATTGTTCCGTATGTAATCAAGCCAACCCAGGCGTATGCGGGCAACAAATTAAGACTAACAATGAGTGCTTCCTTGAGAGCCTTTAAATCCTCCTCTTCAAGACAGGTATCAACAATGAACAAAAAGATAGGTGGAACCTGTGCCACTCTGTTGAGATTATACTCGATGGTTGTATATTTTGGTAAAAGTTCAGCAGGAAGATTTGAATTTGAAATATCTTTGTAATGAGGTGGAAGCGCATTTCTCTGCAAACAAAAAGGACAGATCCAGAGTTTTCCTCGGATATCGATTTGACTAATATAAATACATTAGAAATGCATTTCTGGAGTTATGCTAATATGCTTTTTTTACCAATAAGGATTGAGAATGGCTCTGCAAGGTGCTTTACAGGTGACTGGTTCATAAAAAATCGGGCTATCTACAAAGTCTTGACGCTCTTTTAAAGGTGTATAGAGACATGCAATAGGTACAACTGCCTTGGTGGCCTCTGCGCGTGAAGAAGGCCAAGCATTCCAGGAGAAACGAATTCCATCCTAACGGTAATGAACTTGTCAACATGTCTTGTTTTTTAAACTTCATTTTTTATAAATAGAAACCTGTTCTTCAATCTCGTCAAAATTCATATTATTATGTTTATTTCTTTTTTTTTAAAAAAAAGTACTTGACCAATAGTGCAAAGTAGAGAAAAAAAAGAAAAAGAGGTTGGAAACGTAATAAAAAGAGCAAATAAAGAAAACCGCGTCCGATGCGGTGTTTCAATTACACGTTAATAACAATGAGTGGATCAACGACTTGACTCGTTTTGATTGGCTGGTTTTATTTAAAGAGAATGTTTGCATGATAGGTACCTCATTGTCATTATAAACAATAGAAACTATCGGTGTGCCTCATTCTGTAAAGTAAAAATGGTTTATTATATATATAAGTATTCATATGCGCTGAAAAGAGTAACAGTATGAATGGAAACTTCATTGCTATAACTGGCGCAATGACTTGTGTTGTAGCCAGTCCGGAAAAGACACATAAGTACATACTCATGGTTCTGTAAATGTATTTATCGATATAAAATCACCAATATAATAATGAATCGATTCATCTCGGTCCCTTTATTATTGTCTTGGCTATATCATTCCACGACCCATTGTTACGAAAGGCGGCTTTACCTATCGACCTTATGAATATTACAGTGCTTGATATATTTCACTTGGTCGATGAAGAGATAAATGTACAGTTAAAGTACATGCCAGCTTTCTCGAATATACCATAGAAATACCATCATGGCATACATATAACAATTGAACGTAGCGTATAATTTAATCCTCAGTAAGAGTGCTTTTATTGGATAGAAATTGATTATTATAGAATAAAGAGGCAATAAATTTGTACTCTTTGTGAAATCACATTCAAAGGTGTAACTTCAAAATGTATTGAATCAATTAAAGAGAGAGAGAGAGAGAGAGTTCTGTCACAATAGTGATCTCCACAGCGCCGTTTTAAATAAATGGAGCCGCCCTCCTTAAACCTGATTTTCATCTGAACAATATGAAAACGAAACAAACGAGAGCGAGAGTAAGACGACAATATTCAAACAAGAGAGAATAAGAAAAAGAGAAAAATTAGAGGAATGAGAGTAGAATGGCTCACGTGTGGCTTTTTATATATAATATAGTTCATTATCTATCTGTTGCCTCCATTGACGGAAACTAAAAAACAAAAAAAGGCAATAAAATAAAATAATATATAAAAAGGTGAGGATATGATTTTAAAATGTGGGTTTCTCTCTTGTTATTTTATAAAATACAAATAAATGTTTTGGCGCTTTGGTTTTAATACGCCATCAGCTATTGATGGGCTGTTGGATCGTGAAGATGTCACCTTGGAAGAAGTGCTGTGTGATCAGGATATTATTCAAGAAGCAAAGTCTCAAAACACCAAACTTATCGACTTGTAAAAACAACGCACCCTTTTTTTTATTTATTACATGTTGCTAATGTTTTTTTTTAGTTTGTTGAAACCTGAGAATTTGGAAGAGTTGATTCAGCTCTTTTTTTCACTCGGCTCTGATAAACAAAGGTAAATAAAGTTTTGTTGCTGTTGAGCTTTAAATTAATATATATATACACACACATATATATATATATATGTATATTACAAGACTCTCGCTCATTGCCTGTGAGATACTTTCTTGTGAGATCCCTCAACTTACAGATGCCCTTGTGCTTGAGCACAGGGAATTGCTTGAAAAGTTTTGGTCGTTTCTGGAAGTGCCGTTTTCATCAGATGTTGGGTTCGCATACCAATCGTCTTATTTCTGCAAAATAATAACGATATTTCTCTCAAAGGACACGGTGGAGGTAATATTTTATTTTATTAATATATTGAATGTTCCACCATTAAAATATTAAAATACACTATATATTAGATGCTGGACTTTATTAAATCAACACCGGAAAATCTTAGCAAGATATTGTGTCACCTCCAGAGTCCTGCTATCATGGACCTCTTGATCTCACTGGTCAGGCTGGAGGAGCTGCCTGAGGCAAAGGGCATCGTAAAGGTAAAAATGAAACAAACACGGCTCATTGTGCAAGCGGTTGACTCTTTGTTTTCTTTAGTGGTTGAGCGACAATGGTTTATTATTGAACCTTATCAATAGGCTGGATCCTAACCTTGATAATGATGTAATTTAACTCGAATGGGATAAAAAAGGATGAAAAGTAGCCACTAACACTTGTTATAAAGGAACACGCCACTGCTCAACAATGTATCTGTGAAATCGTTCGTTTATCGCAAACCAGTTTATTGGACTCTCCAAGCATTGGGATGAACGATTTTGTATTGGAATTAACAAGGTATGTACATATAAATATAGTAATAATAATGGCGGATTATGTATACTCATGTCTCTTTATAGTACGGAAATGATGCAGAAACTTGCTGATTTCATGCTCGATCCAGATGCACCCAACGCAACATCCACCTTGATCCACGGTGTGGCAATCATCATTGATATTATTCGACACAACAATGGCGACATTGAAAACGAAACAGGGCTGGTCACTGTAATGAGTTATCAGAATCAGCTGGCTCGTCCACCTGTTGTTTCATTAACTGATATGCTGCAGGTCATGACTGATAACATACACAGATTCAATGATCTGTTAATAAAACCAAGACAAAAGGTAAAAAAAAAAGGATAAATCATATAGAATGTAGGGACTTATACATGTCTTTTTGTAAAAAAAAAGGGCCCTGTTATGCCATCAACACCGCTTGGTTTTGAGCGGTTAAAGATCTGTGAATTGTTTGCAGAGTTGTTGCATTGTTCCAACATGTCAAACTTGAACTTTACTGAAGAGCAAGAACAAAAAGAAGAAACCGACGGCGATCGTTTAAAATTGAAACTTGTGCAAGAAAAAGTACTGCCAACCTGTGTTGTAAGTATAGCAAATGTGTATATACAATGTGTTTTTCTTTATACTAAGTATCTATTCATTATATAGGATTTGTTTTTTGAATTTCCCTGGAATAACTTTTTGCATTATGTTGTGTATGATATGTTACATCAAGTGTTTAATGGTCGTATGGATAGAGAATCAAATCGTCAATTGGCTATATCTATTTTCACTCATGGTCATTTGACTGACAAAATTGTGGAGGCACAAAAGAAGAATGATGAAGAGTGGTAAAGTTAAAAAGTTGGGTGGATTATACAGTGTATTCATTTATTGTATTATATAGTGCAAAGCCAAAGGGAATGCGACTTGGCTATATGGGTCATTTGACATTTATCTCGGATGAAATTATTAAATTATTTGAAGGCTATCCCGAGAGCATCATTTCTGCCATCGAAGGCTCGATTAATCTAGAGGATTGGAGTGAATACTGTAATAACCAACTGAGGGAAACAAAGGAACGAGATAGCATGCCTTTGGGTGATATAAGAATGAATGGCATGAATCCAATTGTACATAGCAACGAGGAAGAGGAGGAGGAAGATGACGATGAATTAGACGCTACAAACCACGCATTGAATATGTTTAGTCGTATAGGTACATTGGTAGAGGAAGAGGAGAACGGGGAAGAGGATACAGAAATTGAGATCGAAAGCTGGATTAGGTAAGCATTTAGCTAGACTAGCATGCTTGATATGATATTAAGTATGTACATTAGTGGTCGTGATGATTTCCAATTTGGTGACAATTACGAATCAGAGAATGGACCTCACAGAGGCACTGTGGTGCATAATATGCTGGATGGTGATTCTGATGAGGATGAAGAAGATGAAGAGAGAGAAATTGAAAGTTGGATCAGGTAAAAGAAAAAATATACTTAAAGGGAAAAGAAATTTATATCTCCTTGATATATATATATAGAGGACGCAGTGATTTATCCTTTGTTGAAGAGTACATTGATTCTGATGAAGAAGCTCCCGAAAACACCGCTGATGACGATGACGATGATTTGGCCAAAGGCAATGCTCATTATAGTAGTGATGAAGAAGAGGTATACACATCTATTACCATGTTTTACTTTTCTATATATAACTAAAACCCCTGGTCGACTATAGGAAGAAACCTCTAAACAAGCAATTAACTGGTCAAATGGATATAGTCAGTTTTCTCAAAGAAATGTGCTCCAGCGTACTCATAGCCATAACAGCGACAATAATGCCAGTACTGCTAACGAAGAATACGTTGATGAGGATGAAGAGGATCCGTTTGGAGATTTTGCAACTAGTACTGATGTGCCAGATCAATGGGAAGACGCATTCTCGACTGGCTTTTCCGATACAAAAAATGACATTACAAACAATAAACAGTCAGATCAATTTGAGGATGCCTTCTCTACTGGCTTTCCTGATACCAAAACAAATCATGCGGAAAAAGACGAATTCCAAGATGCATTCTCATCCAATTTTTCAGATAACAAGGTTGAGCCTGTAAAGAATGGATCAGTAAATAGTGAACAAAAAGATCAACTTGAGGATGCATTTTCACCTAGCTCCTCGGATGACAAGATAGACACAGTAAAAAATGGGCATAAAGACCAACAAGATGCTGCATTTTCAACTTTAAAAGCAGATAATACAGATGACAAACCAGATCAATTTGAAGACGCATTCTCATCTAATTTCACTAAAGTTGAGACAGGCATGACTGAACCCAGTGAAGGCTTTTCATCCAATTTTTCAGATATGAAAATAGACACTACAAAGGAGAACACAATCAAGAATGAAAACAAAGATCAATCTCCTCTTGTTCGTACCTAAATATACATATTACAAAAAAAAAAAGCATACATACACTGACACACAAATACAAGTTTCTTGGAATGATAGTACCCTCCCCCTTTTCCCTTACTTTATTTCTTTATTAAGAAAAAAAACATAATATTTATTATTTTTTCTACTCTTCTATTATTTATTTATTACTATAACAGATATTTGTACCCTTGCTCAAGTTATATACTATAATTATATATTTTTATTTTTATTATTTTTACATTAATGGTTACTTTTGTAATGAATCAAAACAGTTTTATTTTTATTTTTTTTCATGTCACATAGTGAAACACATGAAATTTAAAGTTCATTTGGTGCAAAACTCCAAACAGTACCCGTGGCTGCCATCATGATCGAAACTATTAATAAGAACCAGTTTAGTAACACCTCTGCTGCGCTTAATTTATACTTGAACATGGATAAATGGCACAAAAGTGGAAAGATGATTGAGATGGAGAAACTAAATAGTGCACCCAACAACGACTAAATCAAAAAGTGATTAGAACAAGTTTATGAAACAGCGTTTATAGCCTATATATCTTATTACCATGACTCTATCAAATCCAGGAAACACAATAGCAATATAGACCAAAATTATGGTTAAAAATACTTTTGTTAAAATGTTAAATGCCTGTTTGCGGAAAGTTGAGTTTAGCAAAAAGGCCTCGACAAAGGAATAACTTTGTAACCAGAGTTCACAGCTCATATTTAGAGGATGCATCATAAGACCATATTTTGCTATTGGTGTCATTACCAGTAGCCAAATAGCGAAATGATTTAAGCTTTTATTGTACTCTTCAATCATGGCCATGTTTTGTGATATCTATAAAATATAAAATCGGCCGATAAGAAATACAAATAAATAAACCGATAAGCTATCAATTCTCTCTTTTTTTATCAAACTTTTTACCTCTTGCATCGCTTCTTGGCCAAACATCAGGTAACCAGCAACTGCCATAATAATATATGTGACAGCTGTAATAATATATGAGATATTGACCATCCTATTGTACTCTGATTTGTCTTTCATGTCACGGTAGATGGAAGGAAATACAGCATGGCCTGATGGAAATGTTACTACTACAAAGAAAAAAATAAAATAAAAAGACTATAATTGCACTGACCTGCAAATCCAGACATGATTAAGCCAAAACTCAGGGGAAGGCTAGAAAGATCATTCGGGATAATTTCGGTAACCTATATATATATTAAAACAAACAATGGTTACTTTAATACAACTATATTTAGTAAAACTATTTGTATACCATGGGATCATGAAGAGAACCTGGCCTTGAGTGCTTAGAAAACCCATCATACAAAACAATAATCACGAGACAGATACAAGCAACGATACCTATGAGGCTAGTATATGCTAATTTTCGGATAGGTAAAAATACAGTTGGTAATAGGATGAGGTATGATATAATCCTTGTCTGCACTAAGCCCATGTCTGGATACAGTGTTTGAATACCGTCACCTAAAAGGATAATCATTGCAACTCTATTTTTATTTATTTATTTATTAATAACACTATTCGTAAATAAATGTTTAGAAATCATATTTACCCAATTGTGATAAGTTCAGTGATGAATACAAAATTGATGATATGTCTTCCACGCAAGCCAAATGCAAATTCACCCATGTCAGCATAGGTACCAGCCTCACCATCACTCAGACATTTGACAATGATCTTAGCAGTGTAACTTGTCACCAGACAGCAAAATAGAAACAGCAAAGATCCGAAAAGCCATCCCGCCAGACGGAAAGAAAGGGGTAGGGCTAATATGCCGACACCAATGAGCACATTAACGGCATTAAAGATTGACTGGATAAAGCTACTACGACCGGAGGTGGAGACTTCATTTGTCACTGCTAGTTGTTGAGATAAAATCGAGCCGACCGTTGTGTGCCGTGAAATGCATGGAAAATGTTGGTTTCCTGGAATTGAATATTCAGTACGCTGTGAGCAGGTACGATATACAAAGTCTAGATCTCTATTTTGGATTGACATGAATTAAAATGGGGGTGTTTTTTTTTTAATATTCTATTTTGTATATTTACTCTGTTTTATTAATTGGTAGCTCTTCTTGATGTTGATCTGCAGTTCTTTGGGGGGAAGGGATAGGTAAACTATCTGCAACATAGAGCACAGAAGATCTAGAGTAAGAGCCAGCGAAATTGGAAAGGGTGTTCCCGAAAGAGTGTGATATAGAGGCAGGTGTACCATGTGCGGAATAAAATAAGTCATCTTCTTCACAGGAGCCATAAGTCAAGTGCGATGGATGTGTGTTATTTGGTACTCGAATACTATTGGAATTACCCGTGTGTTGCATTTGTAGAGAAGAGAGATAATACAAATAATGATTATCAAGACATGCCTGTATTTATATTAAAATTTTATGAAACGTTCAAGGTAGTTTTATGTTTTTTTGTTTTCCTCTTGTTTTTTTTTTTAAAAAAAAAAGGGTAGAAG